>OY998238.1:67273300-67453104 GCA_963922005.1 Cornus suecica | reverse complement strand
GGCCAACTAACTCGGTATCTAGGGTTTTCTAGTAAAACCCTAGCCAAGTAATGTAGTTTTTCATTGTTTTCAATTGTAACGAGGGGAAACTGTTGACCATACTGTGATGATTACAGTAGTTAAGAGATCGTTTTGATTTTCAATATAAAATTCTATGTTTGGTCTAAAATCTTTTCTTAGATGGAATGAATGTAGTACTTTATTCAACCATAATTATTCAATATGAGCAGGAACTCGGATGCTTAATTTATGATTTTCTACATAATGGTGGTAATGAAACTTGAAACCCTACGTTGACACAGGCAGTGCTTTGGTGATTTAATATAGACATGTTTTAGTTTATTTTCATGCATTAGGAGTAGATTAAAGTAACATAATTTGCATGTACTAGTTAGGTCAGTCATGAGAAGGGTTATTTCAATCCGGTTGATGGTAATTCTTTTTGGGGTCATATTTAGCTATTTGCAGTATGACCTGATTCACAATTACGGATCACCCTCTTACAATTGTTTCATTGATGAACTATATTATGCGATTAGTGGTGGAACGATGAAAACCCTAGTTTTCTCTCTCATCTGAATCACAACCAATTTACTTTGCTTTCTAGATAATTTCAGTTAAAATAGATAATTTGGTATTTGACCACCAAAACAAACCATTCTTCAGAAAATATAATTCATTGTTTTTAAATTGGTAGAGTGAACAATCTTAGTCTCTGTGGGATCGATATTCCTTACTCAAGCCATTGTTGTTCTATAATTGATACGTGCGCTTTCGTAGGGTAAAAACAGGCCATCATTAATGAGTTATTTTTAACGCATATTTCTAGTACACTCTGACGGACATCAATCTTTTGGCATCGCTGTCGGGGACTAAACATTGTTAAATAACTTTAGTAGTTTATTTACATTGCGTTATTATATTGTATTTAAAGTTGGAATTTTTTTATGTTTTTGCGAGGTACTCTGAGAAGCACAAAAAGATTTGGCGGAGCAGTGAAAGTTGCGTCGTTGGACCTCTTGTGAGTTTTAGTTTATCTTAATTTTGCACATCTATAGGGATCGTATCCCAATGGGTAACAATAAACCCGAATCGAGATAAAGGAAAACCCACGATAAAGATACACACATTGTCAATCCTTATCTGGGATATAGTTCCCATGACTTGGGCACCACGCCCCAAAGCCCTATAAAGGGAGGTGACGGTCAACCTAACAGGTACCCAATAATTGCACACCATTAAACTTCTCTCTCTCGATTCCTTCCCCGATCAATTTACTAACTTGATCGTCGGAGCCTCTTAGGTCAGTACCACATCGGTGCCTTGCAGGTACCCCTCCAGGTGATTGCGACGTTGTTCCATGTCTATGGGAAATGATAGTTTCTCACCTCCAGATCTAATGGTTTAGTTACGAAGCATACCAAGGTGGGTGAAGCCTCTGGGCATTCCAGAGATCTTCCCCCTCCACCCATTGACCCAACCGCCCAGGGAGTACTCCCATACGCACAGGGAGTACTGCCGCCCTCTAAGCTCCCCTCGGTGTATCCCATACGACATGATATCCAGGACGAAGAGCGTGTCTCCCGAGAGTAGCGTGATGTTGGTGGTGATCAATCACCGAACAACTCCAAAACCTTCCAGATCCAGACCATGCCAGACAATGCAATCCCCAAGATCCAGACCTAGCCCGATAAGGGGTTGTCATGGAACGTGTGGTGGTGTTAGAGCAGCAGGTCCAATATTTGGATCAACGCATGGACCAGTTAATCCAGCAAACTATAGCGATCCTTTAGCGCTTGGTTGCTCCTATTCCCCCACCTCCTGGTGGGACCGGGCAACATAACCTAGATGACGGGGCAGAACATAGTCATATTCAGGATCAAGGGAAGACCGTGGTTCGGAGTACACGTCAAGGCAATACTCACCCGTATGCTGAGGACCCTATGGAGGCCACGGGTGTAGATCAATAGATCCAAGATCTCAAGGAAAGAATGCAAGACATGGCGCAGGCAATGAAAGGCAAAAGCCCCGCCATCATGGATGAACTCCTACAGAAGACTAACTCCCATTTTGATGCATTAATGGTGAGTGTACCCCTACCCAACAAGTTCAAGATGCCTCAGTTGGACATTTTTTATAGAGCCAAGGACCCCCTCGACCATCTGGAGACTTTCAAGGCACTCATGCACCTGCAAGTTGTCCCAGATGCTATCATGTGTCGGGCATTCCCCATCACCCTGATGGGGTCAGCCCATGTCTGGTTTAATAATTTGAAACCAGGTTTCATCCATGATTTTGATGAGTTCAGCAAGAAGTTCACCAGACACTTCATCGCTGGACAAAGGCACAGGAAGCCCGCCACCTACCTGCTAATTGTCGATTCAATGCGGAGATGCTCTAGGTTGACGAGGTAAATTACAACATAGCCATGACAACCTTCATGGGAGGCCTACAGTCTTCTTGGTTCTTGTTCTCTCTATAAAAAAAATCACCCGAGACAATGGCGGAACTACTTATCAAAGCCCAGAAGCACATGAACGTGGAGGATGCCGTGAACGTCCGAAAGGGAAAATGGACTGAAGATAAGAAAGGGGAGAAGAAGAGGTCAACAATAACCACTAAGGAGGAGAGAGAATCCAAGGGTCGAAAAACCCAACCTACCCAGGTTGACAGGTCATCCCAACCCCCTTCAAAGAGCCAGGACAGGTTCACCACCTTCACTCCCTTGAATAAATCAATATGTGAGATTCTTCTTCAGATCCAAGACGACCACTCATTAACCTGGCCAACCAGGTTGAGGTCAGATCCATAAAAAATGGCACGTGATAAATACAACCATTTTCACCGCAACCATGGGCACACAATGGATGAATGCATCGACCTCAAAAACTAGATCGAGAGCTTGATCCGGAGAGGACACTTGAGTCAGTTTATAACTAATGGCGACAAAGGGAAAGGTCGACAGGACTCTCCCCGCAGAAGCTACTCACCAGAGAAAAAACCGATGTTGGAGATCAAGGTGATTTTCGAAGGCTTCATAGGAGGTGGGGAGACAAGCTCATTCCAAAGGGCTCATGTGAAAAAGACCAGGAGTATGATTGAAATGCAAAAGGTAGATACGATTGCCCCACCATCCAAGTCTCCCCGAAAATGCAGATCATTACCTTCTCCGATAATGATGCACGTGATGTTCAACACCTCCACGATGATCCACTGGTGGTTACTGTAGCAGTGGCCAACTTTACCATACAGTGGGTCTTTATTGACAACGGAAGCTCTGCGAATTTATTATTTTCCGAAGCCTTCAACAAATGGGTATAGGCAAAGAGAAGCTGAAGCCATCCAAGTCACCCCTGGTTGGATTCTTCGGAGAGAAAGTGTTCCCACTGGGGATAATGATCCTTCCTTTAATGGTCGAGATCATGCCAAGAGAACTCACGGTCATGGTAGATTTCTTTATGGTGGATTGCCCTTCCACCTACAATATCATCCTTGGGAGAACTACCCTCAATACCTTGAAGGTTGTAACCTCAACCTATCACATATTAATGAAGTTCCCAATGGATCAGGGCATGGGAGAGATAAGAGGAGACCAGGCCATGAAACGAGAATGTTATGCAGCAGCTTTAAAATAAAGAAAGTCACGAGAGGCTCTCGCCATCGAAGGTCTCAAATCAGATAAGTCCAATCCATGGCCTAAACCTGTAGAGGACCTTATTGAAGTAAGTCTAGAGGGGGAAGAGACCCAGAAAAAGGTACACATTGGGTCATTGCTCCCTGATGATATAAAAAAATCAGCTCATGCAATTCTTGAGACAGAACCAAGACTGAAAACATGAAGACATGCCTAGCATTGACCCCTGTGTCATGCAACACTGATTAAATATGGATCCCACTGCTAAGCCAGTACGGCAGAAGATGAGGACATTAGCCCCTGAAAGGACTGCAGCCATAATGTCAGAGGTACACTACCCCAACTGGTTGTCAAACGTGGTCCTAGTAAAGAAGGCGAATGGAAAATGGAGGTTATGTATCGACTTCACATATTTAAATAAAGCTTACCCGAATGATAGTTTTCCTTTACTAAGAATCGACATGCTGGTAGAAGCTACTTCAATAAATGAGCTGCTCAGCTTTGTGGATGCATATTTGGGATACAATCAGATCCCCATGCACCCTCTCGACTCTGAAAATACATCTTTTATCACCGATCGAGGCATATATTGGTATAAAGTAATGCCCTTTAGGTTGAAAAATGCCAGAGCTACCTACCAGAGGCTGGTTAACAACATGTTTAAGAATCAGATTGGTAGGAACATGGAAGTCTATGTGGACGACATGCTAGTGAAAAGTGTCAAGAAAAAGGATCATTTAGGGGACCTTGAAGAAGCCTTCGAGGTACTAAAAAAGCACCAAATACGCCTTAACCCAACCAAATGTGCTTTTGGTGTATCGTCAGGGAAGTTCTTGGGATTCATGGTTAGCAGAAGAGGCATTGAAGTTAACCTAGAGAAAATCCAGGCCATCCTGGACATGAAGTCCCCCCAGTCAATCAAGGATGTTCAAAGGTTAATAGGGAAGGTAGCCACCCTCAACAGGCTAATCTCTCTAGCTACTAACAGAAGTCTTCCTTTTTTCAGGGTGCTCAAGAAAGCCTTCGAGTGGACCCCTGAGTGTGAGAAAGAAATCGTAGATCTAAAGAAGAAGCTTGTTTCTCCTCCCCTGCTGTCTCGAGCAGTTCCAGGAGAAAAACTTCTACTATACTTGATCGTCTCACTAACAGCGGTAAGTTTGACCTTGATGAGGGAAGAAACAGGAGTTCAATTACCAATTTACTAGACCAATAGGGCACTACGGGGAGCAGAAGAGAGGTACCCTGTAATGGAAAAGCTTGCATTCGCACTTGTTATCTCTGCTCGAAAGCTTAGACCATACTTTTAGGCACATATAGTAATTGTGCTCCAAAGTCAGCCCCTGCACCATGTGTTGTATAAGCCAGAGACATCAAGAAGACTCATAAAGTGGTCTATAGAGCTTGGGGAGTTTGACATCCAGTACAGGCCAAGGGTAACTATAAAAGGTCAGGTACTGGAAGACTTTGTGGCTGAATTTAACCGAGTAGGAGGCAAGTTAACCCAGGTGGACCCAACCTTGGAAGCACCCTTCCCTGATAATCATACATCGCTAGAGCACACATGGGTCTTGTATGTTGACGGGTCATGAAATGCGTATACATGCGGGGCCAATCTAGTGTTGATCACCCCAGAAGGGGAAAAGTTAGAATATGCATTGCAGTTTGACCTCAAGGCCACCAACAATGAAGCAGAGTATGAAGCCCTACTGGCAGGAATAAAGATAGCACGTTCCCTTGGAGCAAGGCGAGTAAAAGCACATACGGACTCTCAACTGGTAGCGGGACAAGTGCAAGGAGTGTTTGAAGCAAGAGAAGATAAATTGAAGGCCTAACTATAGAAGGTCCGGGAGGTAGTAGCAATGTTTGACCAGTTCATCATCTTCCAGGTACCCAGGAACCAAAATGAAGTGGCCGACACCCTTGCTCGCCTGGCAACTGCCATAGAGCCGGGGAAGGAAGGATCAACCTTGGTGGAACACCTGAAGGACCCTAGTATCTCACAAGGTCACGGGTGGTAATGCAACTAGCCGAAGGGTTCGAGTGGGCCTTACCAATTATCAAATACATCGAGGATGGGGAGCTTCCTGATGACCGAATGGAAGCTCACAAGATCCGAATTCAAGCCAGCCGATATACGCTCATAAATGGGGTGTTATATAAAAGAGGATTTTATCTGCCTTACCTGCGATGCGTATCAACAACAGAAGCACATCAAATCATGAAGGACATACACGATGGGGTGTGAGAAAATCATGTTGGGGGTAGGTAACATGCGTATAAGGCAATGCCATAAGGGTACTATTAGCCGACCATGCAGCAAGATTCCAAAGACTTCATGAAAAAATGCGAAAAGTGTCAGCGGTTTACGAATATTCCTAAACAACCTCCCGAAGAGTTAACACCCATTGCAAGTCCCTGGCCCTTTGCTCAATGGGGGATGGACTTGATCGGCCCTCTACATAAGGGTAAATGGCAGGTAAAGTTCATAGTGGTCGCGATAGACTATTTTACCAAATGGGTGGAAGTAATGCCACTGGCTAAAATCATGGCAGTCAATATTAAGAACTTCACCTGGAAGTCGATAGTGTGCAGGTTCGGGGTATCATGACTCATTGTCACAGACAACCGGAAGTAGTTTAAAGCCTCAGAATTTCAAGAATTTTGTGCCAACTTGGGAATCAAGAATCACTTCTCATCCTCAGCTCATCCACAGGCAAATGGTAAGGCAGAGGTAGCTAACAGAATCCTGTTTGGTATGATTAAGAAGCGCCTCAAGAAGGCAAAGGGATTATTACTAGAGGAGTTGACTGGCATACTCTGGGCCTCCCAAACTACAACAAAGTTACCAACGGGAGAAACACCATTTCTTTTAGCCTTTGGGAGTGAGCCAGTGGTCCCCATAAAGACTAAGATAGAATGTTTCAGGAGTAGTCATTTTGACTCAGACCACAATAACGAGGGGCTTGCGGTCAACTTGGATTTGCTCGAAGAAAATAGGGAGCATGCTCAAATGAGGACTATAGCATACCAGCAAGCCATGACCCGATACTACAATGCGCGAGTGAAGTAAAGAAGATTCTAGCAAAAGGACCTGGTGTTAAAAAAGATTCTGCAACCATCATCTGATCCGAAAATCAAGAAGATGGGGAAGCTAGCCCCTAACTGGGAGATCCCTTTCAGAGTCATTGGAAGCCAGAGGCAAGGTATCTACTGGTTGAAGACAGAGGCAGGGAGGCAACTTCCTCATCCATGGAATGCAGAACATCTAAGAAAGTATTCCCAGTAAAAGTCTACATAGCTTACTAGGTATTAGTACTTCATTTCATAGATTATTTTTTCATTCTTGTCATTCTAGATCCATGTTTAGTTCAGATTCTTCAGCATCTTAATAAGTAGTTTAAACTACAAGTTTCAATAAAAGTTGTTGCCATTCATTCTTCTACATGAACTTATGATTTTTGATAAATCGCTTGAGAAAAATATTGTATAAATAAACAATATTAAACTCAAAATGCCAACATTACGTATGAAATACAGGTCTCTTCTTAAAAGGGCGGGCTGAGTGAAACCCGAGATAATAATTACACCCCCCAACAAGCGGGGCTCACCTAAGAAATTAAGGTCGAATGAAGCCAAAACTATACTAGGCCCTCTTCATAAAAAGGCTCTTCTCAACGAAAGGGGCGGGCTGAGTGAAGCCTGGATAAAACATTGCATCAAAAGGATAAATAAGCACAAATATCCAACTTGGTGCACGCAAAGTTCAAATACTTCATTACATGATCAAACACTACATGTAATTCCCAAGGGAATATAGTTCATTACATAGTCAAAGCTACATTCAGTACATAAAGACATGAAGTTCATAAGCAAAACAAGAACTACATCTGAAAGTTCAACAACATAGTAGTTTAATGTATGGACTACATCCAAAAATTGAATAACAAAGTAGATTGTTATAGAGAATGCGAGCAACCGTTGTTTCTACCAAGTCCACAGTCTACTCATCATCATTAGCAGCACCATCGTCGTCATCCTCATCCTCCTCATCCACAATAGGAGGCATCAAAATGACATTCGAGAAGTTGCAATGGGGAAACTGGGCCATTGCTTGCCCTTTGAAGCAATTAAAACCCCCCAGGTAGGCTTCAGCTCTAATAATATCACACTCTGGGGATTCCAGGAAGTCTTGATGAGCGCTCAGACGAGTACCCTTGAGGCTTGCGGATAACGAATCAACCCTGGTCTGTAAGACATCTCTTTCATTTTCTATTGCCTCATCTATGGGACATCTCGGCCTAAGCCCCCCACTCAAAGCCACGACAGGACTCCTGAAGCAACATGACTTCTTTCTCGTGCTTTGCGGTCTCCTGAGCCAGTAAATTCTCAATATTACTCAACTCATCATACATATCATCGTAAAAGGTGAGGCACTGGTTGAAAAAGGAGAAAACATAGACATGGGTCAACAAAAATTAAATAAATAAAAAGTGAGGTTAAGGGAAGCTCTTTACCCGACCGATCCCTTGCATAAAGCCTCGATGTTTATCAAGCCTTGATCCCATTTGATTAAGATAACCAAGATATTCTTGCATGATTTTTTAGCTTAACCGATCATTGGCGACATTCCAGTCAGAAATAAAGTTCTTGTACTTAGAGGCACGGAAGAGCTCCCATCCCCGAAACCGCCTATTCACCCTATTGGGGAACCAGACGGTGTCACAAAACCCAGGGGCACGCCGGTTGGGGGCGTGGTCTGGGTGGGCACTACTGGAGAAGGAACGCCAAATCCAGAAGGAGAAGATGATGAGGAGCCACCACTTGTAAACAAAGCACAATTGATCGACCCTGGAGTGATGGAATGAAAGATGTTCCCAGAGGGGTTCCCACGACACTTTTTTGACATGGAGTTGTCCCCAGGATGTTTCTTTGTTGTCATTCATAGGTATTGGTCCAAGTCTTGTACCGTGTCACATGTACTTGTGAACACAAATAAAATAAGTTACGAATGTTCTACTGAACTAGTAGAGAATAAATGCAAAATACTACATACCCTGCGCTGGAGGTGCTACTGGTGCAAAGGGTGCCATAAATGCAGGTGCTACGGGTGCATGGGTGCCACATGAATAAGAATGTACGGAGCGTCACCACCGTTTAAAAGAAGGCAAAACTGAGCCAGGTTGTCTTGCTACAGGAGGTCCTCCTTATTTTTATATTGCATAGCTGCTTCAAATCTAGTTGTCTCATAAGAAAATATAGGAGAAGGAGCCCCAACATCTGTATAGGAGATGCAGAGTGAGAAAAGGAAAAATGTGTCCATATATAAATATATGTATACAAAGGGGTCGAGAACAATTATTACCTTGCCGACGAAGGGAGCCCCACTTATGGGGGACGGATGGTTCTTGTCCTATTGGATCTCCGAGATCAAACTCCCATCCAGTACCTGACACAAAAAAGTATTTCTTTGCCCAACCTTTGGCATTACCTTATGGTATCAAGATGTGTTGGTTAGAGAAGGGAGTAAGCTTTATCCAATGATTGCTCTTCAATATTGTGAAAAACTTCAAGAACTTAGTAAGGCAAAGTACCCCGTTCCCGCATGAATTTCAAAGGAGCAGGCAATAAAGTAGTATCTTCCACACATTAGGGGTAAGTTGAGAAGGAGCCACGCCAGAGAACAAAAGGAAATCCCTAATGAATTTTGGCAAGGGAAAACGCACGCCTACCTCAAAGGCATGTTCATAGAAGCTCGCTTCAACACATGTCCCTTAGTTAGCTCACTCATTCAGATAAGGGGCGCAGAGAACGACAGTCGAAGGAATGGAATAAGAAGAGCCGAATGCATTAATATCCGCATCACTAACTTTGGAGGCTATAGATGCCAATGGAGGGGGAACAGATTTCGACATCAAAATGAAAGAGAATGAGGTGTAGGTGTGGAGTAAGAGAAGAAGATGTAGGTGGTAGAGCAAATGGTACATGGATATGCTTGAAGCAGGCATTTATATAGCCGTTGTTTTCTACAAGATAAGAGACATATGTCTGATTTCGTAATCCTTACATCCAACCGGTGTGCGACAAGTGTCTTATCTTATCCACGCCATCCATGACACATGTGTGACATAAAGGGGGACTACGTAAGATTCCTACTACCTGTATATATAAAGCTTACGCTTCCTAGCTTCCTATTGTTTGTAAACATAGCTTCCACGCAACATGCGCTTCTTGCTACCTGCATTTCTTACGCTACCTACGCTACCCGCTACCTGCCCTTCTTGCGCTACCCGCTACTTGCGCTACATGCGCTTCTTGCACTACCTGTGTTACTGATATGTGCTCAATATTGGTCAATTTTGCCTATCTTGCGTTTGTTATGTCTTTGCATTCCATTACTTGGTATTTTTATCTCGTTTGTGTGTTTAAGTATGTTTAAGGAGCTTAATGAAGAAACATAGCTAATATTAGTAAATTAACCGAGTTCATGTTCGTTTTTATCTTGAGAAAGGAATCAAGAGGAGCGCCAGAGCAAAGAAGAGCTACTAGAGGGCGAAATGGTCATTTTACGACATCATTATCTCACCAGAAGGACAAAAATGTCATTTTCAGACATTATTACTTTACCGAAAGGCATCGGGAGTCAAAGGCCACCAATTTAGCTCAAATTTGAGAAGACGCATTTTTACAACAAAAGTACATGATACCTACATCACCATAGGCAAAAATAGGCAAAATTGGACCATACATACGCTTTGGTTTTGTACCCTACGCTTGGGAGTAGGTCTAGTATTTCCAGCACCAAATTTTCAGCCAACTTCAGGCACTCATATCTTGGTCAAACAAGGTCCAAATGAGGTTATTCTTGTGCCTATAGTCTATATCTTGAAGTCCTATTTCCAAAGATATTTTACAAGACTATATCCAATCTGTGTAGCTCCAGATATGATCAAAATAGTGAGTGGTGTCCTGCAGAAAAAGCTTAAAATTTCAGTTTCGGGCAAAATCCTATTTTGATCCAGATTGATTTGTTTCACCCGAATGACTTTATTTCGACCCAACACCTCTATACATGATATATACACATATTATACATCATATATTAAGGTTTTTCTTGGTTGGATGTGAAATTACCAAAAAGGATAATCATATTCTCCAAGTTAGGGTTTCCCTCAACTTTGCCTATAAATATCAAGCTTTGCTACAGATTTTAGAGAGCTTCTTGGCACGTATTCATTTTATTCAAAAGGGAGGAGCTATTCAAGACCTAGAGATCCGGAGAAAAAGACCGTGAAGGGCAATTTTACACCGACAATGTAGTCTCCTTTTACCATGATCAACTAATTCGGTATCTAGGGTTTTCACGCAAAATCCTAGCCAAGTAATGTCGTTTTAATTTTATATTCAATTGTAGAGAGGGGAAAGTGTGACTATACTGTGATGATTGTGTTAGATGAGAGACTGTTTTTATTCGTGATACAAGTTTATATATTTGAATTGATTCTTGTCTTAGACTTTTTGAATATATTTATCTTACACAATCACAATTATTCACTATAGGCTAGAACTCGGATGCTTAATCTGTGATTTTTTACACAATGGTGGTCATAAAACTCGAAACCCTAGGTTGACACAGGTCATACCCTGACAAACTGATATTGACATGTCTTAGTTTATTTTCATGCTTTAATTTACTACTTTAATTTACTTTTCTGTTAGTAGTTGGCATGCACTAATCATTTCGTCTTGAGATGGGTTGTCGCGATCAGGTTGAAAGTAATCCTTTTTGGGGTCAAACTGTTGGCGCGGTGCGACTTGATTCATATTCAATGGATCGCCCTCATGCAATTGAAATTAGAATTTGAACTATGTTATGCGGTTAGTGGTGGAGTGAGGAAATCTTAGTTTTCTCTCTTTGAATCACAACCATTATTTATCATTATTTTATGTTTTATTTTCATTAATATTAGATAATTCACAAAATCAAACTATTTTCGAAAAAATATAATTCGGTGTTTTTAGACTATTGAAGTGAACAATCCTCGTCTCTGTAGGATCGATATTCCCCTACTCAAGCAAAACTATATACAATTGATTTGTGCGCTTGCAGAAGGGTAAAACCTAAAGTGTCGTTAAGGTGATGTTTTTAATCACATATTTTGCACACACCTGACGCCCACCAGCTACCCGCTACCTACGCTTCTTGCACTACCTGCGCTTTCTGTGCTACCTGCATTTCCTGCACTTCTTGCGCTACATGTGCTACTCGCTAGTTGTGTTTCATGCGCTACATGCGCTTCCCGCTACCTGCGTTTCCTGCGTTACCTACGCTTCCTGCTATCTGTGCTTCCTACGTTACATGTGCTTCCCACGCTTCCTACACTCTCCCTGTATTTTTTGGGAGGGGATGACATAAGCTCCCTATAACAATAACGTAAGCTCCTTATAAGGCAGTTATCACAGCTTACAAGGGGTTCGTTAAATTGGGACAAAATTCTAATGTGTTCTCAATCCAAGATAAGCTAGCATGGGAACAGGGGGCAACTAATTGGGATCGTATCCCAATGGGTAACAATAAACCCGAATCGAGATAGAGAAGAACCCACGATAAGGATAGACATATTGTTAATCCTTATCTGGGAGGTAGTTCCCATGACTTAGGCACCACACCCCAAAGCCCTATAAAGGGAGGTGACGGTCAACCTAACAGGTACGCAATAATTGCACACTATTAAAATTCTCTCTCTCGATTCCTTCCCCGATCAATTTACTAACTTGATCGTCAGAGCCTCCTAGGCCGGTACGACACCGATGCCTTACAGGTACCCTTCCAGGTGGTTGCGATGTCATTCTGAGTCGGGATATATTTCTTACATCATCACACATAATTTTAGCTTTATTTCTGTTAATAGTTAGAAGAGTTTAGAAGTAGTTAGTTTTATTTTCTGGAAAAATAAAATTTGCAGTTTTCGTGTAAACTGTCAGAAACTCCATTTTCAAAAATGAGGTGAGTTTTTTTAGTGAAAAAGTGTCATTGAACAAAATTCACTAACTTACAGTGATCCCAATTGATTTTAGGCCGAAATACGTCATTTAGGACCTCAAAACTGCGATTTTGTGATTATCAGAAAAAAAAAATTTGGATTTCGGGAAGATGGCCGACCATAATGTTGATACAAGGAAGGCACCAGCCACATATTTGAAGGGATATTATGTGTCGTCTGCATATGAATCATATGCTGAATTTCCAGAATAAGATGGAGTCAAACACTTTGAAATCAAATCTAATGTCATTAATATGCTTCCAACATACGTTGGACTTAGGATTGAGGATCCATACCAATACCTAAATGACTTCTTAGAGGTAGCCTCTGCTGTTAGGTATAATAATCTATCCAAGAATGACCTGCGACTGCGATTATTTCCTTGGTCATTAAGGGAAAGAGCCAAAAGGTGGTATATCAAATTGGCTAAAGCAACTAAAATTGATTGGGAAGCCCTTAAAAAAGAATTCATAGAAAAACATTATCCCATAGGAAAGACCTCAGAAGCACAATATGCAATCAAAAGTTTTAGAGAGTTGCCTGGTGAGCAGTTTAATGATGTGTGGGAGAGATATAATGAAATCTTGTATAAGTGTCCCCACTATAGGTTCTCTGAACAGGATATAGCTAAGAATTTTTACATAGGACTAGAGATGCACATAAAACTTTGATAGATGCGTCCACACAAGGTCAATTTATCCTAAAACCGACAAAAGAACTTTTAGAGTTGTTTAACAATATTAGTGAGAATACGATCCAATATGAATCTGAGTTGAGATCTAGAGGTGTATAAGATAGAATATCAGAGAAAGCTTATGTCGTGAATCATGATGATGTGAGAGATTCAATGGCATTGATAGGAGAGAAACTATAAAGAATTGATAAGTTTCTTCAACGAAATCATTCCCCTCATAGAAAAATGTTAGAAGTAGAAGTTGAGTATTCTCAAAATGAGTGTCAAAACATAATGGTTATCGATGCTAATGCATCGTGGAACTATTCAAATAATGCTCATTTCACTAATTCATACACCTCAAATGCCAGAAATCACTCGATCTTGTCCTATAGATCTATAAAAGTGGAGAACTCACCACCAAAGGTCCTACAAGGACAATCGTCTAATCCATAGCCAAGTTTCTAATAGAGTCAACAATCATTCGACTCCCAACCAACAATCATGTCTCAAAACCCTTAGTCAAGTTACCAACCCAGACAGTCATCCAATAATTCTCAAGCCCTCTAGTCATTCAATAATAATCAGGCCCTTCAGCCATTCAATAATAATCAGGTTGTCCAACCATATAACTACCAAACCCAGCCTCAAGGAAACCAAACCCAAGGATTTAATCCAAATCAAGCTTACCCTCCATATCCTCAAAACCATCTCCAACATCAAAATCTAACTCTAAATCCACAACCAATATCACCTGGCTTTGAAGAAGAGGTGATGAGTGCGCTGAGGGAGTTTAAAAATTAATCTAATGATTCTTAGGCGACCATCCAAACACTGAATTCTCATTCTCAATTCATTGCTCAAATGGGTGCCCAAATGGCATAACTAGCAAATGTTGTGGATAGGATAGAGAGAATATTTCTTAGTCAGCCGATAGCTAACCCAAAGCCACAAAAAACACTGGAGCTTGGATCCTTCACTAATGAGACTCGTCATGAGACAATCCAATCAGTCATAATTTTGAGAAGTGGAAGAAGTGGATAGTAAGGCTGAGGAACAACATGAGGAGAGGTTGAATAAGCAAAAGGCCAAAGAAGTTTAAGGAAAGACAGAAAAAAAAAGCTCAGAAGAAAGAGGTTGAGAAAGTTCAGAAAGATCAACCTCAAGTGGAGGAAGATGAAGAGCCAGAAAGGGCACCATATGAGGAAGAAACAATATTCCCTCAATGTCTTAAAGACCCAACCAAAACGGGTAAGAATAAAGAGTCAGACATGTTGGAGACATTCCGACAAGTCGAGATTAATCTGCCTCTCTTAGACATTATAGACCAAATACCACCCTATGCTAAGTTTTTGAAGGACCTCTGTACCCAAAAGCGTAAAAGCAGAACTATGGTCCCAAAGAAGATTTTGTTGACTAAACAAGTAAGTTCGATCTTACTGAGTGATACTCCACCTAAGAGGAAAGATCCTGGTGCTCCCATTATTTCTTGTGTCATTGGTGACCAAAAGATTGGTAGAACTCTTCTTGACATCGGTGTGAGTGTTAATTTATTACCTTACTCAATCTATAAACAGCTAGGGTTGGGAGAACTTAATCATATCTCAGTGGTGCTTCAATTGGCATATAGATCAACTAGACAACCGAGAGGAATTTTGGAGGATGTAATTATTCAAGTGGGTAAGTTCTACTATCCTGTAGACTTTATGGTGTTAGATATGGAACTTGTTAAACACTTGAAGAAACATATCCCAGTGATATTAAGAAGACCATTCTTAGCCACAACCAATGCGCATATCGATTCCAGGACAGGGGCGATGGATTTATCGTTCGGGAATATGAAGGTGAGGATGAATATTTTTGATACAGATCATCAAATCAATACACCGGTCGAGTGCTTCAATGAAGAAGAAGTAAATAAGACTTGTAAAGAACCGGTACCTCAGAGTCAAGCAAGAAATGACTTGGATGTTGTGATTGAAAGGTCAAATGTAAAGTTTGACACGTGAGAGGATCAATACCGCTCTAATTTAGAAGTGATTATTGCATTTGAAAGAGCTCTAGGTTTGCAACCAGAGGAGGAGCCAAGAGATTCGCCTGAATCTCCATTTATGTCACCAACGACATTGGTGCCCGATAACTCACTTTATAAGATTGGGTTATATGATGGCACTGAAGGTCAAGAGAATAGCTTAATGACGAATAAACAAGATGTGGAGGCAAATTTTGAAAACTGGGAGGACCAATAACGATCCAATTTGGAAGTCATCGCGGTGTTGGAAGCGGCATTGTACTCGCAGCCGAAGAAAGCATTGAGATAGTCGCTTGGACCTTCACTTATTCCTCCACAAAAGTTGGTACCTGAAGATACATTTTCTGAGATGGTGTTGTATGGTTTAATAGAGGATCAAGGGGACGTTGTGCTAAAAGAGAAAAATAGTGTGAAGACTGTGAGAGATGATCAATTATCACTAACTTTTAGAGAACCTACTAAGGATGACCCCCCCCCCCCCCCCCTCTTAAGGACACATTTCTAGATGAACCAGTGTTAGGTATACACATGGTAGAAAAGCTATATGTCTGGAAAGAGCTACGATTAAGAGATAAGTGTGAGGGGATACAGAATTGTGCGTATAAGGATGCTCGAAGATACATAGCTCGAACAAGGGTACATCATGCTAAGCATGTTCGTATTAAGTTCCTTAAGCTTGGCCGGAAATGGCAATATAATCCAAAGCTAAAAGTGTTTCTAGGTAAATTTTGACAAAGATGGGACAAACCACACAAAGTTAAATTGGTTTACCCCCGCGAAGAAGTAGTTTTCGATAAAAGGTTCGGGATACATGGGCAGAGACTAATATATTATGAGAAGATGATCCTGGACCAGAATTTCTAGCATTTGTCAATTTAATGGAGAGTGATGAATTGGTGGAAAGAACATTTCATAAGGTGTTGAAGGAGGATCTGTTGAACACATTGCCTATACATGGGGTGAAGTTAGAACGTGACAGATGAAGTACTTTATATGGTGATTATTGTTTTATATTTGATGTCATGGTGAGTACTACTTGTCCACATGTGAGAGCACTGAGAGAGTCACCTCCTATATTTTGTCCTATAATTAGGGGAAATGTTGCACAGAGGAAGGGTGCTGGATAGCCCTTTGAGGAGTTTTCGTGCCAACAACGTTAAACATTGGTCCTAGGTTATGAAAGTTAGTTTCTAGCCTAGGTTTGTAGAATAGAATATCATTTAATTTATGTAATTTTAATTCTTAGAAACTGTAGTCCCTTAAGGATAGGTCTTTGCAATTTCAATTTTTAGAGACGGTAGATCCTTAAAGCCAAGTCTTTGTAATTTCAATTCATAGAGATTGTAGGCCCTTAAGGTCAAATCTTTGTCATTTATTTTAATAAAATTCTTCATTCCTTGAGCAATATGTTGATGATTTTTGGATATTTTTTATGCAATTTCTTTTCCCTTGTTGTGATATTGGGTATCTGTATTTTGTTGAGTATATTTGTAAGTAATCCAAATCAAGTTTAGGGGAGGAGCTCGAGTGCTTTATTGTGAAAGTCTGGAATCACGCTTCAAGGGTAATTGCACTCTTTCCTTTGTATGATGAACCATGGTGACATGGTTTGTTTTAAGTTTGGGGGTGAGGGTATAGTTTAGGAATGAAAATTTTGAAAAAAATTAAAAAATTTTGGAATGAAATTCTTTGTTTTCACGCATGATTGCTTTGCTTTACAAGTTGACTGAGTTTGTATTTATGATGCATGAGTAGTATATGGTGTGATATTCCCGTTCATGAGAGTAATGATTAGATCGAGCTGAGTGAAAGTGATGTGATTTTACATGGGTAAGTGAATTAGTGAAATTGAAACTGAGAAGGACGACCTTGACCTAAAAACACAAGCACACATTCACTATGGGAAAAATATTTAATCTTTGACTATGTAGTTGAAAAAATAATTTTGCCACAATAAAAGGGGAAAAGGGGAGATGTTATGGTTGAAATGGAGAAAGTTGAAAATATATTATGAAAAATAAAATACAAAAAGTAGTTCTTCGATCTGAGTAACCGGGCATTGGTATCACCAATATCATTATTCATATAAAAAGGGGAGAAAACTAATGAGCATAAATCCCATAAAGAAATTCGGGCCCAGTTGGTTGGGATTAAAAATCCTCACTGGAAAGTCCAGAGTTTAGAAAGACAAAAAAGGATGGTAAGTGGAAAGATAGAAATATGAATTTTTATGAAAAATGGCAAAATTTGATCAATAAAGTAGGAGAAGGGGAATTAAAGTACTATGGTAGAATGTTCACATAAACACAGGAGGGGGTTGTCTGGATTAGGAGTAGAGAGCAACAAAGTCATTCACTTAAGTGGGAACCATTCATGACACAAAACTGGAGATAATTGTTGTTTGGTAGTGAGTGGGAATATTTACATCTATATTGTCTTGTGCATTATATTATGATTTAGTTGATGTGTGTGTGAATGCATGACTGCGTGATTATGACAAATGGAGAAGTTATGGGTAATATATCTAACCATCACGAGACTTCACTCCTCCACTAGGGGTAACCTAGGGGTTTAAATGACTTGTTACACGTGCTAAGTGTAATCGTTGACTCTCACGAAAGCAAGGGATTAGGTTAGATTAGTTAGAGTAGATATATTAGAAATATTCACAAGAAAATTTCCTGAGTTTATTACTAAGGGACTACCAATATGTAAGTTTGGGAGTGTAATAGGTGTCAAATATTAGACATTTTGACCCCTTAACTCACTATTGTTACGTTCTTTCATTTCATTATTTGGTATTTTTTTGATGTTTGTGTGTTAAAGCATGTTTCAGGAGCTTAACGAATAAATGGAGCTAACTTCGGTGAATTAACCAAAGTACATGTTATTTCTATCCAATAAGAGAGTTAAAGAAGCAGTTCGAGACAAAAATGGCTTCCGGAGGGCAAAAATGACATTTTCAGAAGCCGTCATTTTTAGCAAAAAGTATCGTGGGTTCAAGGCATTTTTCTCCATTCATGAAGAAAAGTGGTTTTCAAGAAAATACATACGCTTGTGCCTACGCTTTCATAATCAAAAAGTGGCTGAAAAGTGCATTTCTACGCTTGGAGGTACGTTTGACCCTACGCTTAAAGCGTAGGGAAGGTACGCTTAAAGCGTAGATGGGTTTTATGCTTAAAGCTAACCCAACTACGCTTAAAGCATAGCTGCGGCAAAGTTTTGTGATTTTTGTTGGATTTTGCCTGTTCTACCCCCAGTTCGATTCCAAGATGTCGTTGTGACTCCAGACCTCTGTATACATATATATACACACATATATATTAGAACTTAGGTTTTTTATGAGGTTTAGTGTGAAATAATTGAAAAGGACTTTTCTACACCATTAGCTATATATATACGATCATATATCAGAGTTGAAGAGACATTCAGTTGGAGAGTTCGTTCAGTTGGCTGGTTCATTGAGTTTTCTCATGTTCATATTCAGAAGTGTTGCTGTTGAGAGCCATATTCATACCTAGAGATCTAAAGAACAAGACCATGGAAAGTGTTTCTACATCAGCGATGCAGTCACCTCCTACCATTGCCAACTAACTAGGTATCAAGGGTTTTCTAGCAAAACCCTAGCCAAGTAATGTAAATTTTCATTATTTTCAATTGTAACGAGGGGAAACTGTTAACCATACTGTGATGATTATAGTAGTTAAGATATCAATTTGATTTTCAATATAAAATTCTATGTTTGTTTTAAAATCTTGTCTTAAATGGAATGAATGTAGTATTTTACTCAACCATAATTATTCAACATGAGCAGGAACTCGGATGCTTAATTTATGATTTTCTACATAATGGTGGTAATGAAACTTGAAACCCTAGGTTGACACAGGCCGTGCCTTGGCGATTTAATATAGACATGCTTTAGTTTATTTTCAGGCATTAGGAGTAGATTAAAGTAACATAATTGGCATATACTAGTTAGGTCAGTCATGAGACAGGTTGTTGCAATCCGGTTGATGGTCATTCTTTTTGGGGTTGTATGTAGCTATTTGCGGTACAACCTGATTCACAGTTATGGATCACCCTCTTACAATTATTTCATTGATGAACTATATTATACGGTTAGTGGTGGAGCGATGAAAACCCTAGTTTTCTCTCTTATCTAAATCACAACCAATTTACTTTGCTTTCTAGATAATTTCAGTTAAAATAAATAATTTAGTCTTTGACCACCAAAACAAACCATTCTTCAGAAAATATAATTCATTGTTTTTAAATTGCTAGAGTGAACAATATCAGTCTCTGTGGGATCGATATCCCTTACTCAAGCCATTATTGTTCTATATTTGATATGTGCACTTGCGTAGGGTAAAACTAGGCCGTCATTAAAGAGTTATTTTTAACACATATTTTTAGTACACTCTGACGGACATCGTTAATCCAAAAAATCACCACAGATTCTAATTGCAGTGTGACGTTTTATCATCTCCGTTGTGTATTTCAGGAACATGGCACGAAGAGGAGGATTGTACATGCTAGGGAGAGGGATGGTTTCTACTACCTTGAATAATCAAATGGACAAAATAGAATTGAGAGTTTGTCACTATTATCATTTCTTTCAAATTCATTCAAATCCAATAAAGACAAGATTTGGCTTCAACACCTTCGTCTTGGTCACCCATCATTTAGTGTTCTCAAAATAATGTTTCCTTCATTGTTCAAAAGTTTATCCATTGAAAATTTTCACTGCGATGTATGTGAACTTGCAAAGCACAAACGTGCTTCTTTTCAAATAGCAATCAAAGAACTTATGTTCCATTTACTTTGATTCACAGTGACATTTGGGGACCTTCCACTATTGCTAATGTTTCTGGGGCAAGGTGGTTTGTCTCATTTATTGATGATTGCACTCGTGTGTCTTGGATTTTTCTGTTAAAAAATATATCTGATGTGAGTTTTGTGTTTCTAATTTTTTTCAATATGGTCAAAACTCAGTTTGGTGTTGGGATAAAGAGATTCTGATCTAACAATGCTAAGGACTAGTTTAACCAAATTCTCTCTCCGTAGTTCCAAAAATAGGGCATAATACATGAATCCTCTTATGTTAGCACACCTCAACAAAATAGGGTGGCCGAACGAAAGAACGGTCACCTTCTT
This sequence comes from Cornus suecica, assembly GCA_963922005.1. Classification (NCBI taxonomy): domain Eukaryota; kingdom Viridiplantae; phylum Streptophyta; class Magnoliopsida; order Cornales; family Cornaceae; genus Cornus; species Cornus suecica. Next base: position 67,432,570 of record OY998238.1, on the reverse strand, counting down.
GCTATTACAAGAGCCTTCTTGTTCCAAAAACATGTTCCAAAACAATACCAAGGGAGACTGTTTTAACCGCTGCTCATCTCGTCAATCGGCTTCCTACAAGAGTCCTTGGTTATAAAAGTCCAATGCACCTTACGCAGTTCTTTCCCGATTTTAACGCATCTAATAATCTTGTTCCAAAGATATTTGGTTATGTTGCCTTTGTTCATGTGCATTCTCAAAATAGGGGAAAACTTGATCCTCCAGTTCTCAAATGTGTCTTTCTTGGCTATTCCTCCACCCAAAAGGGCTACAAATGCTATCATCCTCTGACCAGGAGATTTTATGTTTCTGTTGATGTTATTTTTTTCGAACAAGATCAATACTTTAACATATCTTATCTTCAGGGGGAGATATCTTGCACCGAAGATAAGGACAAGGATCATTTTCTCCTTGAGTTTCCAACCCTTGTCTCTCATCAATCCGAGTCAAACATACTTCCAAACACTCAGTCTGACCCAAACACACAGTCAGAAGCCGAACCTCATATACCCAAATCATAAGGAGTATTACATGGGAAGCAAACTCAAGACTCTACTCATCCATTGCAAGTTTACTCAAGGAAAAGAGCACCAATCTCTCAACCTGTGTAAGTTCAATCACCCAAATCTGCTCCTAGTAATGTTGAGGTAATGACTCAACCCAATGATAACATCAATGAAACCTTTTATCACAATGATTATGATATCCCCATTGCAATTAGAAAAGGAACTCGAACGTGTACTAAACATACCATTTATCTGTTCATGTCATATAAGAATATTTCTCATAACTACAGGGCCTTTCTTACTAGCCTAAATACAGTCCATATTCCCCAAACTTTATCCGATGCATTAGGAAATGAGAATTGGGAAAATGTTATGAAGGTTGAGATGGAAGCACTTAAGAAAAACAAAACTTAGGACTTGGTGAGACTTCCTAGAGGGAAGAAGTTGGCTGGGTGTAAATGGGTGTTCACAACTAAATACAACTCAGATGGCTCTTTGGAAAGGTATAAGGCAAGATTAGTTGCCAAAGGGTATACACAAACCTACGGCATAGATTATCTTTAGAATTTTGCACTTGTTTCTAAGATGAATACTAGAAGAATTATATTATCAGTGGCTGCAAATTTTGTCTGAAGATTATAGCATTTTGATCTCAAGAGTGCCTTCTTACATGGTGATCTTGAGGAGGAAATCTATATGGAGATTCCACCTGGGTTTGGCTCTAATGAAAGGGAAGGAATGGTGTGTAAGCTTAAAAAAGCTTTATATGGAATAAAACAATCCCCAAGAGCTTGGGTTGGGAGATTTACCAAAGTGATGGTGATTATGGGATATAAGCAGAGTTAAAGTGATCATACATTGTTTGTGAAGCACTCAGCATCAAGGGGAGTGACAATATTGTTGGTCTATGTGGATGACATCATAGTAACAAGAGATGACTTGGAAGGAATAGAGAACTTGAAGAAACAGTTGGTGAAGGAATTTGAGATCAAATAGCTAGGAAAACTGAAGTAGTTTATTGGTATTAAAGTAACCCACTCTCAGCAAGGGATTTTTATATCACAGCAAAAATATGTATTAGACTTATTGGATGATATAAGCAAGCTAGGATGTAAGTCAGTTGAGACACCTATGGATTCAAATCACAAGCTTTGTGATGCTCCAGAAGACATGGTCATGGATAAAGGCTCTTATAAGAAACTTGTGGGGAATTTAATTTATTTGTCACATACCATGATGGATATAGATTATGCTATGAATGTTGTGAGTCAATTCATGCACAATCCCAAAGAATTACATCTCAAAGATGTGTATAGAATTATGCAGTAATTGAAGGGTACACCAGGAAGAGGAATTCTATTTAAGAAAGGGGAAGGTTTGACTCTTGAAGCCTACATAGATGCAGATTATGCAGGATTTCTGATTGACAAAAGATTAACCTTGGGTTATTGCACCTTCCTAGGTGGTAACCTCGTTACTTTGAGAAGTAACAAGCAGAATGTGGTTGGAAGGTCCAACGCAAAAGCCGAATTTAGAGTGATGGCACTCGGGATATGTGAATTGTTATGGTTAAGGATAATCTTGGAAGATATAAGAGTAAGATGGGAAGGTCCAATGAAGCTTTACTGTGACAATAAATCAGCCATCAATATTGCACACAATCTTGTGCAACATGACCGCACAAAACACATTGAAGTGGATAAGTATTTTATTAAAGAGAAGCTGGATAATGGCCTTATTTTCACTCCTTCTGTTCCTACTGGAGAACAACTAGCAGATGTGCTTACCAAATGGTTGTTTGGTACCATTTTTCAAAGGATAACCAACAAGCTTGGAATAGATGACATCCATTCACCAGCTTGAGAGGGAGTGTGGGAAAATATGATTCTTTCCTTGTATAAGGAAACCGTGTACAAGCTATTAATAACTAGGGATGTAGTTATTGTAATCCCTGAATTCTAGGAATTAGTTTTGATATATATCTCTAGGATTAGTTAGTTTCCTAGAATAACATTATTCTGATGTACTTATAATAGTGTATTCTCAAATCTCTAATCAGTTGATTCGATTACCAATTTCAATATTTTTGTCATATAAATATATATGTAACCATCTATTGCTCACTTATACTATGCACAAAAAATCGTAGAATCGATCCAAACCGAACTGAATCAGTGATTTAGGTCCAGTTTTGAATTGATTTAGTTTGGTTTCGATTTTCAAAAAGTAGAACCATTCTATGTTGGTTTGGTTCTGGATTTAGACTGCCCGAAACTGAACCAAACTATATTGAACCAATCATATATATATTAATATATCACACCTATACAAATAAATTTTATTTAATAAAATTCTAAGTTCACCAAGTTTATAACACCAAATTAATGTATTTAAACAAATCATAAGTTTATCCTGATAGTTTTATAACATTCAAAGAAAGATATTATGCACATATACATAAAGCCTATATTTTATCGTCTATCACATCCACTCTTCCGTTGACCACCATTACCCCTCACATGATTCACCTCTGGCTTGAAATTTGTTATTGTGTATGAAGGGAGGTTCATTAATTATTATTTTTTTCTTTTTGAATTTTATAGTACTTAGTACTTATGCTTTTAATGTTGAAGTAATGTGATAAAATTTTGATTTCAGAAATCGATAGTACATAGGATTTTTTATTTAAGAATTTCTTGTTATTAGTTTTAAAATTGATAGAATTTTTTTTAACAACTTATGTCCGTGGTTCACAACCGAACCAATCTTTTATGGTTTGGTTTGGTTTATTCATTAATGGTTCTCATTGTGATTTATGTTTTCAAGGAACCGTTGAGAATGATTTTGTTTCAAATTTATTAAAAACCTTATCAAACCCAACCATGTGTAGCTCTACTCACATACAACTGAGAGAAAAATAAATAAATAAAAGGTTTTTAGCATAAAAGAAAAAAGGACAATACTTGGGTCAAGTTGGTTCTACCCTCATACTTGGCCCAATAGATATAAGACCCATGACTAAAATTAATTTAAAATTAGAATGGGAATTACCCACTATTTATGGGTTTTAACCCGTATCTGAATTTCTTTTATTTTTTTATTGCTCTAATCTCGTCACTATCAAGAATACAATCTTAAACCCTAAATGCTAAATGTTGACTAAATTTCAGGTATCTTCCTTTATTCTCTCTCCCAGTTACTTCCTTTTACCATATTTAACTAATTTTAATCTCTCTTATTTGCTTATCTATCTTCATTTAATACTCAATTCCCTACTACCTAGACCAGAGTAGTCCACACGCGGTTGGTTTCTTCTTCCACAACTTTCTTTGTTGGGCTAAAAGATTGACAATGATTTGGATATATATCACATTTAAAAAGCTGAAAATGAAATTAATATTAACAGTACAATGTTATTTATGGAAAACAATGAGCACACTATGTTGCTTCCAACAAAGTCCATTCCTACAAAAAAAAAAAAAAAAAAAGGAATTAGATACAATTGATAAAATTATATTTCTATCCATGATGGCGATTTGTAACATTGAAGAGATTATAGTGAAAAGAAGTAAAAGAGAAAATATAATTTTAGATCAAGATTTCAATCCATGTATGAAATAATGAGTAATATCGTCTATATTTTTTAATGAATTTTAGTCATATGTATTATAACTATTGGTTTAAGCAAGAGGAAAGGCAAGCCGATTCAATTAAATTTGAGGCCTTAGGCAAAAAAATAGAGGTCTTTTGTATATAATATATTAATTTTTAATTATATTTATTTTAAAATGCTTTTATTCCTTTTTGAGAAACAGAATTTATTCTTCTTTTTCTTCATAAGTTTTTTATATCCATATTCATACTTTATAGTCAATATAATTAACCATATGAATAAAACCAATAAATTACAATAAAACTTTAAAACATTATGTAATATTATTTTCCCACTTGTTCCAAGCCTTACAAATTTGCATGTTTAGAGTAAAGAAGAATAAAACTTAGATTTAGTAGTACACTTGTTCCAAGCCTCACATAATTGCAATCAAAATATTTGGATTAGGTGAGATTTAAGATTGTATTGAAGATTAATTTTAACAAAAAGAAAAAGAAAAAGAAAAAGAATTGTAAACTTAGAATGATAGTGTGAGAGAAGAGAGAGAGATTTTGTAAAAAGAACGTACTGCAATTTTGTATATATATATAATAGTGTATAATATGCGTATTATATATATGTATAGCAATATGAAAACAATATATATATGTATATATAACAGTGTATAATATGCGTATTATATATATATAGCAATATGAAAACAGGATATATATATATATGTGTGTAAACAAATAAAGACGTACAATATATATAGAGAAAAAACAGAGATATGCAATGTATATATATATATATAACTATAATTGTAAACAAATTTATTTACGAACTTACAGAATGAACTTCAAATCCAGAAAATAGATAGGAAGGAATGAATCAATCTGAGCCCTAAAACTCACAGTTTCCTTAAAATAGATTTGTTCCATCTCCGGTGCTCAAGGTTGTCGAGCAACTATCTCCCAAAATAGAACGGATTTTCGTCTCTAAGAAAGTAGCACTCCAATTCTTAAAAACCGTCGAACTCAACTTCTATGTTGTACTCGAACAAAAACACCAGTGTATGTATATATTTGTATGCAGTGATTTGAAAGAAGAGGAAGATAGAGATAGTCGATCTATATGTTTATAACAAAAAACATACGTGGGTTATTTAAAGACCACCATAAACTGTCGAGATAACTTTTGGTCTTCAACTGTTGAAGCACACATTCGAACAGACATAACTCTTAGGCTAACTGGGTAACCCATGGGTAAAACCCAACCGAATATTTCATTCCATTTCCAACAATCCCCCACATGAATGGAAATTAGTTTTTCAAAATGCAAATGAATACGCAGACACTAGTTCGAGTACAATGAAAGGTTACTATATCAAGATAAGTAGCCTTAGAGCCTTGAACTTTCCCTTCTGAAAGACTATCGGATTTACTGGTTAATCAGTCGACGTGATGTCTTGAACTGTCAACTGTTTATGTAAACCAAGATAATAAAATTCACACAGTTTCCCTTCGAACACAGTTAGTTCTCACGTTTGTGTCCATTTTGGTTTTGAACACCACTTGGTTTCATGAGTATTTATCAGAGAATTCTGCCTTCAAAAATTATCCTAGAAGCAGCCCCTTTTACTCACATAGGTGATTTCTATTAGGAATTGTTATACATGCCTCACTTGGATATATCCAAGTCATAGACATTATTAAAAGCGTAGTTTACCATAAAATATGCACTGTCTCATCCTAGGAATGGGAATGAGTTAATAATCTCCACAGTGTTTTACTAAGTTACACACAATTCGATTGTCCCTTTGAACCTAGATCTTGGGATCTCCAGTCAGCTAGGTTAGGTTGCCATTGTGATGTCTTTTAACCCATAGGCTTCAGGCCCATTCCCCTCAATGATCTTTCCACTTGCTCTCTAGTCAAACCTTTAGTTAACAGATTCGCAATATTATCTTTCGACCTCACATAGTTAATGGATATTATACCATTTGAGAGCAACTATTTTACGGTATTATGTCTATGACGAATATGTCTAGACTTACCATTATACATGTGATTTTGTGCTCTTCCAATCGTAGATTAGCTATTACAATGTATACAAATAGCTGGCCCTGGTTTCGACTAGTTTGGAATATCCTCTAGAAAATTACGAAGCCATTCTACTTCTTCTCTAGCCTTGTCCGATGAAATGAATTCAGATTCTATTGTGGATCGAGCAATACATGTTTGTTTTGAGGATTTCCAAGACACAATTGCACTTCCAAGAGTAAAAACATATTCACTAGTGGATTTTGAATCTTTGGAATCAGATATCCAATTTGCATCACTATATCCTACAAGTACAGCTGGATATTTTGTATAATGTAAACCATAGTTTTGAGTATACTTTAGATACCCCAAAACTCTTAGTATTGCATTCCAGTGACATTTACCTGGGTTGCTCGTGTATCGACTTAGCTTACTAACAGAGTAGGCTATATCAGGTCAAGTACAATTCATAACATATATTAAACTTCCTATGATCCGAGCATATTCTAACTGAGAAATGTTTTTACAATTATGTTTAGAAAGTTTAATATTTACATTAACAGGTGTTCGTGTTAGACTAATCTCATACTTCTTGAACTTATCAAGTATTTTCTCTATATAATGATATTGGGATAACACAAGTCCTTCTGATGTTTTAGAAATCTTAATTCCTAAAATAACATCAACAATGCCAAGATCTTTCATGTCAAAATTACTATTTAACATTTTTTTAGTAGTTTTGATAACATCATTATTACTGCCTATAATTAACATATCATCCACATATAGACATAAAATGACGTAAATATTATGAAAGCTCTTGACATAAACACACGTGTCACATTCATTTATTTTGAACCCATTTGACCTCATAACATTGTCAAATTTTTCATGCCACTGCTTTGACGCTTACTTTAATCCATACAAGGATTTTACAAGTTTACAAACCTTCTTCTTTTGTCTAGGAGAAGTGAACCCCTCAGGTTGTTCCATGTATATTTATTCATATAATTCACCATTTAGAAACGTTGTTTTAACATCCATTTGATGTATCTCAAATCCATTTAATGTTGTTATGGTAATTAGCATACGTATAAATGTTATTCTAGTAACAGGTGAATAAGTGTCGAAATAATATAACCCTTCTATTTGCTTATAACCTTTAGCTACAAGTATAGCTTTGTATTTGTCAATTGATCCATCTGTTTTTATCTTCTTTTTGAATATCCACTTACACCCTAATGGTTTATTTCCTGGTGGAAGATCCACCAACTCCCAGGTGTGATTTTGTATAATGGATTCAATCTCACTATTGACAGCTTCTTTCCAATATAAAGCTTCAGGAGAAAACATGGCTTCCTTAAAAGTTTAAGGATCATTCTCCAACAGATTAGTAATGAAATCTGGCCCAAATGACGTTGAGGTCCTAACCCATTTGCTATGTTTAGGTTCATTTTCTATAGACCCTTGGTCTACATTGACTTGACCATCACTAGTTGTAGCATCAACAAGCCTCTTTCGTGAGACTGATTCTGATGTCATAGTATATGGAAATATATTCTCAAATAATGAAGCATTCCTTGATTCTATAATTGTATTAACATGCACACCAGGAATCCCATATTTATTAACAAGAAATCGATATGCATAACTATTATGAGCTTAACCAATGAACACACAATCAATGATTTTTGGTCATATCTTAAACTTTTTAGGTTTAGGAACCTCCAACTTTGTTAAGCACCCCCACACTTTTAAGTATTTATAGGAAGGCTTATGACCTTTCCATAATTCATAAGTGGTTTTATTCATTTTCTTATGAGGCACTTTGTCGAGAATATAATTAGCAGAAAGTATAGTTTCCCCCCACAAGTTTTGTGGTACACCTGAACTTAGCATCATCGCATTCATCATTTCTTTTAATGTTCAGTTTTTACGTTCAACTATACCATTTGATTATGGTGAATAAGGGACAGTTGTTTGGTGAATAATACCACGTTCTTTACAGAATTCCTCAAAAGGAAATTCATATTCACCACCCCTATCACTTCTGAAAGATTTTATCTTTTTGCTAAGTTGATTCTCAACTTCATTTTTATAATGTTTAAAAACACCAATTGCCTCATCTTTGTTTCTTAGCAAATATACATAACAGTAATCATCTATAAAAGTAATAAAATACTTTTTACCTCCACTAGTTTGGAAGAACTTTAAATCACAGATATCACTATGAATTAATTCTAGAGGCTCAGTACATCTTTAAACTTTTTAAAAGAATTTTCTTGTCAATTTTGATTCTACACAAGTCTCACATTTATGATTAGAATCAAAAGTACATTTAGACAAATCATTAATGTTAATTAATTTACGTAAAATATCATAATTAACATGTCCTAATCTAGCATGCCAAATATCAACAGACTCAAGCAAATAAGCAGAATAACCAACTTTATTAACTGTGTTAACTTTGAGTACAACAGTCATTACATTGAGCTTAAAAAACCCATCACTTAAGTAACTCTTTCCCACATACATCTCATTTTTAGTGAATACAAATTTATCAGAAACAAAAATTAACTTAAAATCATTCTTGCTCAGCAGATATCCAGACACTAAGTTCTTGCGAATATCAGGCACAGGAAACACATCATTCAAAGTTACTTCCTTTCCAGATGTCATCTTTAGAACCATCTTTCCACATCCTTCAACCTTAGAAGAAGAAGAATTCCCCATATAGAGTTCTCCATTTTTCATAGGTTTATAAGTGGTGAACATCCACTTATTATCACAAATGTGATGAGTAGTACCAGTGTCCACCCACCACTCTTTGTTATTTCCAACCAAATTACATTCGGAAACAACAACAGAAAGGTTTATATTCATTTGACCATTAGGCTTCTTGAAGTTCATTGGCATTTGATAACCCTTGGACCAATGTCCTGGCTTTCCACAATTGAAACACTTACCATTCAACTTCTTAGATCCTTGACTCGGACCTTCTCCACTAAACTCTTTTAGTTTTTTATCCATCCTTCACAATATTGGCCTTTGATTCCATGGGATGCTTGAAGTCTGCGATATTAAATTTTTCAGGCTTATCCCATGAGCCACGGTAACAGTAGTAGGATTACTAGTGGTCATTTATGTTACAAAAGCAGAAGTTCAACTTTTTCAGAATACGAAATTCTGATTTTTTCCAAAGTAATAACAAATTTATAAAACACACACCAATGTATCACAATTTTATATATACTAATAGAGTATATAACACAATAATATAACATAAATATATATATATATATATATATACAAGAATATATATAGTAAACAAATTATATAAACAAAATATAACAATTTATATAAACAAATACTATATATATAACAAATTTTATTTGTAACACACTGAATAGATGGGAAAAGACTTTTAGTGCATGTTTGGTATAGGGAATGAAGCCAAAATTTTGGGTTTGGTTTGAAAAAATGGCATCAAACCATGTTTGGTAAAATGGTGTGGAAATTTGGTACCAACACTGTAGCAACTCCATGATGCCAACTTTGTGAAGGAATTTGGAACCATCATTTTGATGGTTTTGATTTGGTGCGGCTACTGTAGAAACATTGTAGCAATCCGAAATATATTATATATATATATATATATATATATATCATTTTTAATATATAATATATTTTAATATATTAATATTAATATATTTTATATTATAATATCAATATATCAATATATTAATAAATATTAATATTAATATATATTTTTTAATATATTAATATTAATATTTATTAATATATTAATATTCAGAATTTCAACCCATACCAACTCTAGCAAACATGGTTTGGTTTTTCAGCATCACTTTTTCTCACACCAAAACCATATGCACCAAACATGTTTTGGAACCAAAATAAAACCACACCTACTCTAACCAACCCAACTCCAACCAAACCAAAACAAAAAACCAACACCACACCGTCTACTAAACAAGCACTTAGTATAACAGAGTTTGTTTTAAAACTGTTTGTCAAACTTTATCACTATATATATATATATAGTAAGAAAAGAACGAAATATGCACACTGGTATATATGTATACAAAACAAAACAAAAAATTACACTATATATATATATTCAGGAGAAAAGAAAATCACAGTAATTGTGTTCAAATTGTAATCAATCACTGATACAGATATCTACATATACTATGCATGTGAATTAAACAAAAGTGTAAACCACTTATATATATAAACGAATCAAAACACAGACACAATTAATGAAAACAAAAGACTATAACTATATATATAATGAAAAAGCTAATTACAACAGTTTACATATAAACTATTACAACTATATATAATATATGTAAACTTTACATAACCAAGATATTCTATATAAATATATATAAATTGTTATGGGTGCGTTTGGAAAGCCTGTTTTTTGTATTTGTTTTCTGTCTTCAAATATAAAAATTGTTTTTGTATTTGTCTTTGTTTTTTTCAGGAAAAAACTAAAAACAAAAAAGCGTTTGGATGAAGGTGTTTTCACCACTTTTATTTGGTGAAAATTGTATTTTATGGATTTGGTGTTTTCACTGTTTTTACCACCTAAACAGTGAAAAAACTCAAAAAACAACTAAAAGTTGTATTTGGTGTTTTCACCACTTTTACACACTATTCACAGAAAACAGTTTTCTTGGGAAAAAAACAGTGAACAGTAAACGCGTTTGCCAAACGTGTTTTTTTTTTTAGTTTTGTGAACAGTAAAAAAACAAAAACAAAAAACAGGGTATCCAAACGGACCTTATATATAATATGTGAATAAACTATATTTCATAAACTGTTTAGTCTATGGTTCAACTGTATATTTTACATACTCCCTCTATCTTAATTTACATGTCCACATTCACTATTCAACCTATTCCAAAATAAGAAAAGTCAACATCAATTTATTTGGTAAATGTACTAATTTACCCTTCAATCATTCAAATTATAAAATATCTAAACTATAACTATCACATCATTTGGTGGGACCAATGATAAAATTGGTTTTTCATTCACTATCACACCAATAAAAAAACATTATGTCAAAAAATTAGATTCCCCAAAATGGACTTATAATATAGGACGGGGGGACTATTAAAAACTATATGTATCAGAATGTTTTAGTCTTTCAACTTAATCCAATTACATATCACATATGAAAATCTACCTACTCATGAAATTAATATCTAATGCAATTGTATATGAAGAATGACTCTTGTTTATAACAGAATATATATATATTACTTATAACAGATATAAATATACATATATATACATGATTGACCCAAAAACCAACGTTTCTGTCTAAACAATATGATATATATACTGTATCAAATACTGTTAGTAATGTTATATATATAGGGTCGCGAGCCTTTAACACCCTTATAGTATAAATATAGTGCGTATAATCTCCTACGGTTCGACTTGACCCCAAATCTTTCAAATATGTGTGAATTGACCACATTCGTGTAAAATGACATATATGCCCTTAGTATATAAATTTCTAAAAAATGGAAAATATATATATTTTTTGAATAATATATAAATTTCTAAAAATACATATAAAATTCGAAACAAATATATAAAATTCGAAAAAAAATATAAAATTCAAAAACATATATAAAATTCGAAAAATATATATAAAATTCGAAAACATATATAAATTTCAAAAATATATATAAAATTATAAAAATATATATATATAATACGAAAAAATATATATATAATTTGAAACAATATATATATAATTCAAAAAAATATATATTAAATTTCAAAAAAATATATAATTGGAAAAAATATAAATTTTGAAAAGAAAAATATAAAATTAAAAAAATTATATAAAATTGGAAAAAACATATTCAAAAAATATTTATAAATTTCGAAAACATATATAAATTTTGAAAAACAAATATAAAATTCGGAAAAATATTAAATTCGAAAAAAATATATTAAATTTCGAAAATAAAATATAGAATTCGAAAACATACATAAATTTAGGAAAAATATATATAACATTCGGGGAAAATATACTCATATATTCTACTTTCTTTGACTTTAAATTTTGTTTTGGTGTATTGTACTTTGGTCACTTGTGTTTTTTATATTTCTATTTGCACAACTATTTGAATTTTTATATTTTTTTTTCAAATTTTATATATTTGTTTCGAATTTTATACATATTTCAAATTTTATATATATAAATTTCGAAAATTTTATTTTATATATATATATTGGTTTCAAAAAATTTAATATTTATTTTTCGAAATTTATATATATATTTTGAAATTTATATATATTTTTACGAATTATATATATATTTCAAAATTTATATATTTAAATTTCGAAAATCTTATTATATATATATATATATTGGTTTCAAAAAATATAATATTTATTTTTCGAAATTTATATATATTTTTTGAAATTTATATATTTTTTTATGAATTATATATATATTTCGAAATTTATATATTTAAATTTCGAAAATTTTATTTTATATATATATATTGGTTTCAAATGTTTTGAAAATTTTATTTTATATATATATTGGTTTGAAATTATATATATATAAATTTCGAATTTGAATTTTATATATTGGCTTTGAAATTTATTTTTCAAAATTTATATATATATTTTTTGAAGATTAAGGGTAAGGGTAAAATGGGTATTTAAAAGAGTATAAAAGTCAAAGAAGGGGGGTTTTCGCAAGTTTTCGAAACTTGATAGGGGATATTTGCACGTTTTTGAAACTTGCAGGGGTGTTCGCACATTTTCCAAACTTGCAGGGGGTTCGCACATTTTCCAAAAGTGTTGATGTCAATACACACATTTTCAAAATATAGAGTGTTATTCGCACCGTATTTATAGTACAGGGGTGTTTTATATAGTTAACCCTTATATATATAAACGCAAAATACTATCAGACGTGCAAAACATATATGTATACGCGAACACTGTGATATACACGAACTATTAGGAAAACCAAAAATCTATCTTAAGTTTGTAAAAAGAACCTACTGCAATTTCGTATATATATAAGAGTGTATAATATGCGTATTGTATATATATATATAGCAATATGAAAACAGGATATATATGTGTGTGTAAACAAACAGAGACGTACAATATATAGAGAGAGAAAACATAGAAATGCAATATATATATAACTGTAAACAAATTTATTTACGAACTTACATAATGAACTCCAAATCCAGAAAAACGATAGGAAGGAATGAATCAATTTGAGCCATGTGAAACTCACAGTTTCCTTAAGATAGATTTGCTCCATCTCCGGTGCTTAAGGTTGCCGAACAACTATCTTCCAAGATAGAACGAATTTTCTTCTCTAAGAAAGTAGCACTCCAATTCTTAAAGATCGTCGAAATCAACTTCTGTGTTTGCACTCGAACAAAAATACTAATGTATGTATGTATATGTATGTAGTGATTTAAAGGAAGAGGAAGATAGAGATAGTTGATCTATATTTTTATAACAAAAAACAAAAAGCATACGTTGGTTATTTAAAGACCACCAGACGTTTCCTAAACTGTCAAGACAACTTTTGGTTTTTAATTGTTGAAACACACATTCGGACATACATAACTCTTAGGCTACCTGGGTAACCCGTGGGTATTTAATTTCTAATAAATTTTACAATATTTGTCTCCTACTCCATAAAGAGGAACTTCTTCCTACCCGTGACATGACCCAATAAAATATGAATATCTATAATTCTTTATTTTTTTATATAAAAAATTTAGTCAATTATCAACTCTAGACCCCCAAATCAGTTCCCTTTTCTCTCTCTCTCTATATATATAGAGAGACGCACAATCACATACATATAATTTACATAAATATATATATCTTCCTAGCTCTAAATACAAAATTGTAACAATCCACAACATTAGAGTATCAAATGAAAGATTAGGGTTTCAAAGCCCTAAACACAAAATCGAAATAATCTTCAACATCGTGAAAGATTAGAATTTCGAAGCTCTAATAAGGAAAACGAAACAATCCACAACAACAAAACACTAAATGAAAGAATAGGGTTTCGAAACTTCAATTATAATCCACCGTTCCCTCCTTCAATAAAGGCTGTATAAGGTGTATGTATGTGAATACAATGAAAGGACCTTTTTATGGACAAACCAATTAATTCATTGAATCAAGATAACAACTGTTATTTTGGAGGTTGCATTGAAGTAAGAATATGAATAACATTAGAATCATAAGCTTTCTTATTAATTGATATTAATTTGAGAGTACATTATCCATTCAAATAATCATAAACGTCATATATATCTATCATTTGAGCCCTAAATTGATTTATATACACAAACCTCTCTCTCTCTATATATATATATATCAATTACAAATTGGAGATTCAATGGCGTGCTTCAAATCAAGCTCATCTTCCCCCTCATATATATATATAGAGAGAGAAAAAAAAATCCGAAAGGGTTTGGGTGTTTAAAGTTGAAAATTGGAAAGAATGGTGATGGAAATTTGGATGAGAATGGAAGTAGATAATTCTAAGTTCTTTTTTTAAAATAAAAATTTTACATATGTCCATATTTTATTAGGATATGGTAAGGAATATGAGGAAGTTGCTCCTTATGACGTTAGAGGCAAGTATTGTCCATTTAAAAAAAGTAAGAAGTAAAAGATAATAAAAAATAAAGTAGATAATACTTAGGGCTTGTTTGGTAACTATTTATGTTTGTTGTTTATTGTTTATGATAAACATAAATAGTGTTTATGTGTTATTTCTATTTATGGACAAAAATGTATATCGTTTGATAATTGTTTGTATTTTTGACATTTTTATAAATAATAAACACAAACTCACGTTTACTACAATTTTTTGTTTATTTTACTGATAATGGCCGGCGACGGCAAGATGTGGAATCGATGGCCCGTGGAGGTGGGCGATGAAGGCGGTGGCTGATAGTGGTGCTTGACGGTGGCTAGTGGTGACGGGTGGTGGAGGCAGTGGTTGACAATGGTCGGTGGCCGATGGTGATTGGTGGCTTGTTGTGATGGTCGATGGCCGATGGAGGAGATGGTCAGTGGTGATGGAAGAGATGCTCGGTGACGGTGGCTAGTGGTGACGGTTGGTGGAGGCAGTGGTTGATAATGGTCGGTGGCCGATGGTGATTGGTGACTTGTTGTGATGGTCGATGGTCAGTGGTGATGAAAGAGATGCTCGGTGATGGTGGGAGGTGGCTGATAATGGTGATTGTCGGTGGCCGATGGTGGTGACCGGTGGAGGAGATGGTCGGTGGTGGTGGACGATGGTCGGTAGTGGTTGTTAACGGTGACTAGTGGTGGTGGGTGGTGGAGGCGGTGACCGATACTAGTGGTTGATGGTGGTAGTGGTTGATGGCCGGTAGAGGAGATGGTTGGTGGTAATGGCCGGCGAGCGATAGTGGTGGTGGCCGGTGGAGGAGGTGGTCGGTAATCATGGTTGGTGGTGGTGGGCGGTGATCGATAGTGGTAGTTGACGATGGCCGGTGGTGGTCATCGATGGTGTGGTGGAGGTGATTTACAATTGTGGTGTAAGATTATGATGAATAGAATATAAAGAATGATTATATTTGATTAATTTAAACAGAAAATGATAAACATCATTTTGGTGTTTATAAAATCAAGCCTTAGTTATAGTGTCATTTTGTAAATACTTATAAACAAAATGAAATTTAACAAACATTTTTTCTCTAAATCTGTTTATATAAACAATAAACTATAAACATAAACAATTACCAAATGACCTCTTAATTAAGATTAAAATCCTTTAAGATTATTTTTGCTATTGATTGGATTTTATACAAAAGTAAATAATTACAATATTTTTTTAAAAAATAATTACCCTATATCTATTATATATATAAGGCATTCAAAAATTTGGGGCCTTCTTATTGGTTGGGCCCTTAGACGACTGCCTAATTTGCCTAAGGCTCAAGCCGACCCAGAGGAGAGGACTATCTTTCATCCTCCCGGAAGGACTCGAGTATTGCTTGTAATCAAGAGTAAGAGATATGTATAGCAACAAGTTTAGCTAAACCAATACCATCCCATTACAAAATTACTAATACCAACTTCCTCCCAAACCAAACCCACTATGGGTTTTAGGCCCTTTTTGGTTCGCGGTCCGGTTTCATGTGGTCCGGTCCCATAATGATTTTTTTTGGACCGGACACTGTTTGGCAACACGGTTCCAAAAAAATCGGTTCCAAAAAACCAATGACCACTTGGGACCAAAAAGGGTAATTTGAGACAACAAAAAATGGTGGTCTCAAGTGATCTTATATACAATTGTCTTAACACATGAGACCATAAAATTTGAAATATATATATAAAATTAATATATATATATAATTTGAAAATAATATATAAAATTAAAAAAATAATATAAATTTTTTGAAATAATGTATAAAATTTGAAATATATATATAAAATTCAAAATTAATATATAAAATGCAAAAAATATATTTAAAATTTGGGAAAATAAAAAAATTCCAAAATAATAGAAAAAATAAAAAATAATGTATAAAATTCGAAAATAATATATAAAATTTGAAAAATAATATATATTTTTAAAATAATGTATTAAATTCGAAATTTTTTATAAAAATCAAAATTAATATATAAAATTTTAAATATATATATATATATATATAATTTAAAAAATAATATATAAGTTTTGAAAAATAATATAAAAAATTTGAAATAATGTATAAAATTTGAAAAAAATATAAAATTCAAAAATAATATACAAAATAAGATATATATATATATATTTGAGAAAATATTAAAAATTTGAAAATAATATAAAAAATAAAAAATAATATATAAAATTCAAAAAATAATATAAAAATTCGAAATAATTTATAAAATTTGAAATATATATTATTTTTGAATTTCTTATATTATTTTCAAATTTTTTATATTTATTAAAATTTTATATATTTTTCATACTTAATATATTTTTTGAATTTTATATATATATTTTTTATTTTTTGTATTATTTTCCAAACATAAGACCAAACAGTTTGAATAAGACCATAAGACCAGACAACTTTACCAAACAGATTTTCAGAACACCACCCAAATAAGACCAGACCAGACCGGACCAGATAAAACCAGACCAGATAAGACCAGACCGGACCGCCTACCAAACGGACCTTTAATAAATAATATCATTACCACTCGTCGGAACAATATTGGGTTACCATTACCTACTAAATTTTGAACATAATTTTTAATGAAGCAACAACACACAAATAAATGAGTTGAAATTCTTAAATTAAATTTACCGACCAAGATAATGACAAAATTATAAGAAATAAAACATAATAAAGAAGCTTTTAATTCTTCAAAGCAAAATAATTTATTCAAAGAAGAATAGGGACAACATGCAATGAGTACTTTTTAACCAGACTAAACACCTTACATTTGTAACCATACCAGCAAACAGGCACAGAGCCACCTAGTTTGCATGGGGAACACTTGCTCCAGTAAAATTTTTATTTTACACATAATTATATTTTTATTATTATTTTTAAAAAAATAATATAGTAGTAAATATTAGTGTTGCCCCCATGAATTTACCAAAAATTCATTTGATTGCCCCTAATTTATTATTTTCTGGCTCCATCCTTGCAGCAATCACAAATTACAAGCCTACTTGAGAATGATAAAATTATATAAAGGATATATAATTTATGTAGATTTCACTTAAAAAGATATATTGAAAATAAAATAAATAACAAAAATACAAATTTTAATATATATATATATATAGATCGGAGTGAGTTTCACAAAACCCGCCCAAAGCCCGAACCCGTTTTGAAAATTGAAATTTTATACTAAATTCACCTCAATCCCATTTAAAAACTTACCTAATCCACAATTAATGAGGCTAATTGGGTCCAAACCAGGCGAGGTTAAATTGCCATCCCCAGCTCGAGAGACCCACACACTGTGAGTAAGAGGAAAAAGTGAAAAACAAAATAAAAAAGACAAGGAAAAAAGGTAATTGTCAAGAGAGAAAATTACGGAATACAAGATAAATCATTCCTTTTGGAGCAAAGATTCTATTCAGTAAAATTTGTCACCCTCAACTCCAATGGCTGCACTACTCTTCGCCATTCCCCACCATCCCCTTCCTTTAGCCTTACTTTCTCTCTCTAGCACTCCCGGAATCTGACCCACCACCACCCACAATCTCGCCGGAATCCGCTCCCGCCCATGTCTTCACCGCCTCCGCCGCAGGTGCCGGCGGTCAACTCCACTGTTCCTCCCTCCCCGGATAACACCACCTCTCCGCCGTCTCCGACGCCGGCGGGGAATGGGAGTTTGGCGCCGATTCCTCCGCCGGGATCGCCTGGTCCGAACACTCAATTGATTGCACTGGGTGTCGGAGTTGGGCTTGGAGGGGCAATTGTGTTGATCGCTGTGGGTATTTTTGTACTTTGGTATAAGGCGAAGAAGAGACGGCAGGCCTCTGTTGCGCTTATACCGTCACAAGCCCCCAAAGGTCAGACTTTAAAGCTGTTTTTGTGTTTATGGTTGTGAATCTTTGAGTATTAAAAGCTGTGTGTGTATATATATATATATGTAAGTATTTTTATTTGGTGTTCAACACTTTTCTATTCATTTGCCTGAACATTTTGTATATGGGGATAATTAATTAATTTATAAAATGGGTTTTACTTGGATCTGTTTATTGGAACCGAATTGGTCAGTTGTGGGTCTGACTATTCTGACTATTTTGTTTATAATACACTAGCAATATGCAATTTAAACTGTAAAATTGTCAATATTTCACCCCTTCACAGATCCTAATTTGAAGCAATATGTTTTTGGGTAATTATTATTTTAAGAAGTAGTAAGTACAAATTATGAAACTGGCGAAGTCTTGAAAATGTGCTTTTTATGATCAAAGTTTCAAGTAGGGATTTATTTTCATTAAGATAAAAACCCTAGTTCTATATGTTCGGATTAATTGTGTACTTCAGGAGTTTAATTCGATTATGGTTTCACGAATTGCCATTGTCAATGATTTTTATAAGTCCAGGAAATCATGTTTCCTCGGAAAATAATGTCAGTAAGGATGAGGATGACTTGGAAAACAGTATAAAGTAATTTAGGAGGTCTTGATTTTGCTAGGGATGGCCTCGTAATTCCTAAATGCGAAGTGAAGGTGGTGATTATACAAGAGGTTAATGCTTGGAAAGAACCCCAAAGCAATAATTGGTGAGTTTATGAACAAATTCATAACATTTTGTTTTGAAGGGATTCAAGCTGTTGCTAGAATAAGAATAATCACAATTGTAAAGTTTTGCATTTGAGGGACTCCTGAATCTCAATGATTATTCACCTCACTAGATTGTCAAGTTATTAGAGAAGACAATGTCTTTATTTGGCATGGGTATTTATTCATGTTTCCGAGAAGAGAAATCAAATCATCCAAGAGAAGAAAACTAGCATGAAGTTTGGGTGAATGATATTTAGTTATAGACCTTTGCAAAACCTGTGGAAGTTCTTCAAGGAAAGGAGCTGCTGGGCGATGTTTTGGAATAATTCATGGTTGAGGAGTCAGGTTCAGAATGGGGCGCTTGTGGGAGTAAGGGTGCTATAGTGCTTAATGAGTTTAAAGCTTGATTGAGAATTGGAATCATTCATGGTTGAGGAGTCATGTTCACATGGGAAAGCCTATGGGAATAATGGTGCTGTAGTGCTTAAAGAGGTTAAACCTCGATTGGAATCATTGCCAGAAAAAGGGAAGCTGGTGATTGTGTAATGGGTGAACAAGGTGAGGATACTGGCAGATGGTATGGTTGAATGTTTCATGGTTCCTCAGTGCAGTGTTGTTAAAGGTGCGCCTAGGCTCCAGGTTCCTTGAGGCTCAATGCTCGTCAAATGTGGGCAAGAGCGCCTTTGACAACATTTGCGCCTTTATTATGGAGTATGGATGCTTTAGTAATAATTTTATTTTTTTATTATATTTTTCACTGTAAGCCTCACTTCACTCAAGCACGCGCATATCCTAGTGCCTCGCGCCTAGGCTCTAGAGGACCTCTAGCGCCTTAGAGCGCCTCGAGCCTTTGATAACTATGCCTCAGTGATAGTAGGTGCTTAGCAGGACCAAGTTGACCAGGATGACATATTTCATCTTGTTGCAAAGATCACAATTGGATGAAAACATTCTGAGAAGTTCTAAGGCACAGATTCACTCATCAACACAATTTCTGAATGTCATATAGGTTTTCCATGAAGGAGTCGATGCTTCAGCAGTATTTAAACTCAATGGGTATTCCATACTGATTGATCCCAAAGGAGCCCAATATATTTGTCGGATGATCTGGAAATAATGTTTTATCTGAATTTAGTTCTCCCCATGCTCTAAATGTGCTTTTTCCACGCCATTGTTGCCACTTGTTGCCATAATTGACTCTTTTCTTTTTTCTTTTTTTAATTTCTCCAGGTGATCCTTTTGGTGGCCCACATCAGCATTGGCAACAGAATGTCCCTCCACCAACAAATAACAGGGTTGGAATGCTGCCAAAACCCACTCCTCCACCGGGCATTGTATCACAACTATCTCCAGCGTCTGTTCCACCATCTTCAGTGCAAAACAGTTTGGGCTCTGAAAAGCTGCATCCAGAATTATCCCCGGGCACTCTATTTGGTTTCTCAAAGACCATCTTCACATATGAAGAATTAGCACTGGCAACGAATGATTTCTCTAGAGTCAACCTTCTTGGGCAAGGTGGCTTTGGATATGTTCATAAAGGAGTCCTTCCAAATGGGAAAGAGGTTGCAGTTAAGCAGCTTAAAGTTGGAAGTGGGCAGGGGGAACGGGAATTTCAGGCTGAGGTGGAGATTATTGGTCGTGTCCACCACAAGCACTTAGTTTCTCTGGTTGGATACTGCATTTCGGGGATTCAGAGAATGCTGGTTTATGAGTTTGTTCCAAACAAGACATTGGAGTTGCATTTGCACGGTGAGTGCGTGGTGTGATCACATAACTTGCTTCATCGCCATACAACACTTAAAAATAAAAGACAAAAAGAATGATGCTATTAACTAGAAAATCCTTATAATGTTCTGATCTTGTTTTCATCTCTAATTTTATAACTACAATTTCATTAGAGAAATTTAACCTTGCAGGGAAAGGGATACCTTCTATAAACTGGGAAACTAGAATCAAAATTACTTTAGGCTCTGCAAGAGGATTGGCATATTTGCACGAGGATTGTGAGTCTCCAATTCTTACTATTTTCAGTTGTAATAATTGAATATACTTTTAATAAAGATTTTGTGGCATCAGAGACTCAACCATATTGATGTTCACCAATCTACAGGTCATCCCAAGATCATACATCGAGACATCAAGGCCGCAAATATTCTTCTTGATAATGATTTTGAGGCAAAGGTAGGAACCATAGAATAGAAATTAAAATGTATATTAAATTAACGCTAAGTTTGCAATTTAATATCTGTTTGAGATTTATTTTGGGAACTTCTGGTATTTATTTGCACATGTCAATTTCTGTGATCCGTGTTGTGTATACAACTATTTTTTCTGTTCTTTTGGTTTTATTGTTGAATTTTTTATCAGCGATCCTTGGAGAGATGGTTCACTAATAAACCCTAACAAGAGGGAGTCCCTTCGAAACAGGGCCAAATTCTTGGTCCATTATTAGTGTTTGGGCTAAAAGGATGAAGATGGGGTTTCAGTATGGGAGTGGCCACTGTTGTTTAAAGTAGTCCGTGCATAGGGATCAGTACTCAGTAGTGGCCTTCTATTTTTATTATCTTTGTGGTGTTCGGTGATGGTGGGGGGAGGGTTAAACACAGAATAAGTTTCGTAGACAACCGTGTTTATTCTCCTGCTATTCATCATTTGTATGAGCTAGAGCCCATTGGTTTTCCCTTCCTTAGAACTTAACCACAACGTTTTGGGAAATTTGATAGACATGCCTTATTTGCTTGTTCATTTTTCTTCAATTGATCATGTAAATAGAGACAGAACTTTTATTGAAGGGTAACAACTGAAGTCCATACACCAAAGAAACAAATCAACCAGATCTCATCTCAGGGAGTTAAATAGAAATTTAGGGCAAGAAGGTCCAAGTCTAACTCCAGAGCTGGGTGATCACCCCACAACAACCACATCATGAACTCCTTTTGTTAAATGCACATTTCTAGACCCGATGCAAAGATGTAAAATATATTTTTTATTCATTATTCTTTATATTCATTAATATGAAGCAAACTGCCCTTATTTATTTATCTACTTTTACTTCTGTCAATTGATATATATGCTCGACTCATTCGTTCAGGTGGCTGATTTTGGTCTTGCTAGGTTCACTTCTGATATCGATACTCACGTCTCCACCCGCGTAATGGGAACTTTTGGGTAACTCATCTGTTTTTTTTTTCTTCTTCTTTTTTGTTAGGTAAGTACTTACAGACATTTCACAAATTGCCTAAGCCGGAGCTTGAACCCCACACCTCCCTGTTGGGGGAGGAGAGCTTATACCATTGATGGTCCATTGTTTTTTTTTTCCTTCCTTATTTGTTCACTGACATCTTTAGTGTTGCCATGACAAATGGGTTTGGAGTAGCTGATAAAAAGGCGAATCTAATCCAATGTAAATTTTATATCAGGAACATCAACTCAATATAATATATCTTTTGATTCACATGCATACTCTCCGCTTGCAGTTATTTAGCACCAGAGTACGCGCTTACAGGGAAACTGACAGATAAGTCAGATGTCTTCTCCTTTGGGGTCATGCTTCTAGAGTTAATTACTGGACGCCGGCCTATTGATAAAGCTGAACTCTACATGGATGATAATATAGTCGACTGGGTGAGATATCTGTTTTTTGCTGATACAATATTCCCATTACCATTAAACATATTTGAAAATGTTTGAAGTTGTCCATCTTTCGTGCCCTTGAGTAAATTGAATTCTGACGACTATTAGACCTAAGAATGTTACTAGCTGAAGTTGGATTTTGTGCCATGGGTCTTTTATATCTTGGTGTTGTGAGCTGAAAGTAGTGAATGTTACATTTTAAATTATCTTTGCATGGTCAAAACCTACAAGGAACGACATGGCAACTGATAATTTAACAAAATACAGTACATGAATAGAGCTGAAATACAAAAATATAATTCACATTGAGGTCATATATTTTTCGGGATAGATTCTTTGGTTCATTTTTTTTCCTACTATCTACGTACTCTGCACATCAGATTTTCGAGACAGTGATTGTATTATTGAGTCCAGTCATTCTGGTATGTGTTGAAGGGACTGACTATAAAATTATCTCTGGTTATATTTCCACGAAGTGGCTGCTCATAGACATGAAGCTGCAATGCCTTGCTTGACTGACCGAGGTTTTGTTACCAAGCACTTGTCCCTATATGAACCCTGTATCAAAAGACAACATAATGGAAGTGCAGAAACAATATCATATAGGCCTTCTGTATAGAGGCCTGTCCATCTCTCCCTACAAGTTGAGGGATTTTTGCTTAACATACTCTAGTAGCATGGAAATATGACACATACTATGATAAAAATTTAGGCAAGGCCTTTGCTGACAGAAGCTTTGGAAAGCAGCAACTTCGATGCTCTTGTAGATCCAAGATTGCAGAAGAATTATGACTCTAATGAGATGACTCGAATGGTTGCCTGTGCTGCTGTTTGTGTACGTCATTTGGCACGGCTTAGGCCACGAATGAGCCAGGTATATCTGCTAGTTCCATTTGCTAACTATGTCTCTCTGTTCAATCAAATATTTCCTGATTTGGAATTTGATAGCTCACACATTATTTAGGTATGAAACGTAGGGCTCTCATCTCCGTATCATTACTTTAGACCTGCTTGAATGTTTGACATTACAATTCCACGTGAACGATTCACTTCTATGAGGGTTTGAGACATTCTCTAGGTGTGAAGCCTAGACCTTTTTGTGCGACTTCTGTTCTTGGTTCAGTTCCTTCTTTTCTTGGTTTTATATTTTACATCTCTTGAAGTCCCACATCAACTCCCTTGATCTTCTGTCAGTGTTCGAACAAGCTTTTAAAGAATATTTTTGCGTTCAAACACTGGAGGTTCTTATTCTTCTGGTAGTGTGACAATATTTTACAGAACATTTTTGTGTTCAAGTACTCCAGGTTTTTGATGAAAACAAGAGATAAAAGTTTGAATCTTAGTAAGAGTGTATTAGATTTTAAATTTAAATTCACGGCTTCTCTAAACGCTTCTGATGCAGGTAGTCCGAGCTTTGGAAGGAAACATATCTCTTGATGAACTAAATGAAGGTATTAGACCTGGACAAAGCGCCGTGTACAGTTACCATGGGAGCTCGGATTATGATAATATCCAGTACAAGGAGGATTTGAAGAAGTTCAGGCAAATGGCATTCGAAAGCCAAGAGCCCTATAATGCGAGCGAATGCAGTGGCCCCACCAGTGAGTTTGGTGTGCACCCATTTGGCTCAAGCAGTGAAGGTCAACAAACTACTCAAGAGATGGGCTCAAGCAGTGAAGGTCAACAAACAACTGGAATTGGAAATGGGAAAAATGAAGGAAAATTGGGTGAAGCTTCTTCAAAACAAAGTACATTATGAGTAAAGAAAATTAGATAGAAATTGTTGGCATATGACATTTATAGGGAATATATTATTCCCTTCAGGTTTTCTCTTCTTTGGAAGTATATATATATATATATATATATATATATATATATATATATATATATATATTAGCTTCAAAAAGAAGGTCGGGAACTCCATGTGAGGTGATGCTGAGTTTAGCAAGTAGAAAAGAGGAGCCATGTGCTTTCAAATTCATTTATCAATTACACAACATGTTTATGCTTAATGTAAAGAATTTGATTGAAATTGATGTCATAGATATAGATTGTGTTTCAATTTTTGTAATTCAGCCATTTAATTCAAAGCATCATTGAGATATTAGAGTTTGAGTCTTAAGGATTAAGTTAAAAATATGGTTAATTTCAAGAAATTCCCCTATACTATCCAGTTTAATCAACTAACTCCCATTGTGTCCACTTTGCTCCATATACTATTCAATTTTATCATTATGCCCCCTCATCTCACATTTTGAGTCAAAATGCCTAAACTACCCTCAATAGTATAAGGGGGTTTAGTGAAATCAATCATTTAAAAAAATTATTTTTTGAAAATCAATTATATTTTTTGCAAAAATTATAAATTCAAAAAAATATATATATTTTTCGGAGGGAGTATTATTTTCCAAAATATGAATTATTTCGGAAAAAATAATATATATTTTTTGCAAAAAAATTATTTTTCGAAAAAAAAAATCATATTTTGGAACATAATAGTATATATTTTTCGGAAAAAAAATCATATTTGGAACATAATAAATACTTTTTCGCACAAAAAGTTATTTTTCGGAAAAAATTCATATTTTGGAACATAATATATACTTTTTTGCAAAAAAAATATTTTTTGGAAAAAAATTCATATTTTGGAACATAATATATATTTTTCGTAAAAACATTATTTTTCGGAAAAAATCATATTTTGGAACATAATATATAATTTTTCGCAAAAAAGTATTTTTCGGAAAAAAATCATATTTTGGAACATAATATATATTTTTTGCAAATAATTCATATTTTGGAACATAATATATACTTTTTCGCAAAAAAATATTTTTCGTAAAAAAATCATATTTTGGAACATAATATATATTTTTTGAAAAAATTCGTATTTTTCGAAATATATATATATATATTTTGAAATTTTTAATTTTTACGAAAAATATAATTTATTTTCGAAAAAGAATTTTTTTAAGGGTTGATTTCACTAAACCCCTTTATACTATTAAGAGAGGGTAGTTTAGACATTTTGATTCAAAATGTGAGGAGGAGGGGGCATAGTGATAAAATTGAATATTATATGTGGCAAAGTGGACAAAGTGAAGATTAGTTGATTAAATTAAATAGGATAGGGATTTCTTGAAGTAACCCTTTAAAAATATGAAAATGATGCAAGGGCTGAAGGTTCTGGACACAGAGCAGTGTATAGTTTCCATGAGAGCTCAGACTATAATACTGTTCAAGACGAGGAAGATCCAACTCAGTAGGACCCACCTTCAACTTATTACTGTAACAATTTATATATATAACAGTAGGATAAGTATATAGGATAGTAGTATAAGTATATATGACACAACCGTCCAAGCAATTTAATAAATTGAAGTGGTTTAGGCAGAGCGAGACTCAAAGTCTGTCATACACCGTAACTCTCTTCAGATTTAATTATAGAAGAATTTAAGACAAAGTAAGTAATTGCAATTGACTGAAAATCTTAACTGAATATTATTACGATTCAAAAATACATTTAACTATGATAGACGAACTTACAAGTGGATGTATAACAATCCATCTGGGTTCGGAGGCTTAGTATGTTTTCAGGAGAGAAGATAAGATAAGAGAATTACAAAGTAGAAAGAAAAATGGGAAACTAAAACCTGATCTAAGACCATTACATTTGCCTGCTTATATAGAGGATATAACAGAGTTTACTGTAGGTTTTGCATTATTGATCTCGTGACTTCTGGGGCAGACAACTCTTGTTTTTCACTGTAGTATTTTTGACTTTAGGGGCAGAGCACTGTGACTTTTTACTGTTTGC
This sequence comes from Cornus suecica, assembly GCA_963922005.1. Lineage (NCBI taxonomy): Eukaryota > Viridiplantae > Streptophyta > Magnoliopsida > Cornales > Cornaceae > Cornus > Cornus suecica. The sequence continues at coordinate 67,405,650 of OY998238.1, read as the reverse complement.
AATAGTAGTCTGTCGGTACTGTTGAGCATTGTATTTATTTTTTGTGCCGACAGTTACTGTAGCAAAAAGTCAAATTTACTATTCACTATTCTCATCTTTTTGTGCTTTTTTTTGTATATGTTGACTTGAGTTTGACTGTGTTCCTTTTACTTAATTTTTTGACATATCAAAGGGATCTTGGGCATCCTGGTATGGCCTGTATTTGGATTCTGTAGACGATCCATCTTCTTCATTACTGCTTGAATCTCCTTCTATTTGGGCAAGAAGTTTTTCCATTTTTTCTTTGAGCTTTGCTTTGGAGGATGACTTCTTGGAGGCTGATTTCTTGACTGCGGTTTCTGTAGAGGAGCTTGACTGTGCTAATTCAATGACTTGTGTGACTGAGCTAGCCTTGAGTGGCTGAGAAACTTCTTTTGGAAATTCCAGTTGGACTTGTTGAATGATTCTTTCGATTTTGAAAGGATCCCGCCATTTGGTCTAATGGACTCTACATACTGTGCCAATGTCACCTTTAAGGTTGTAATGCCATTTGAAGATCCAAGGAATTTTGTATTTTTTGGCAAAAATTAGTAGTAGGGGGAATTGATGATCATAGGAAGGGATTTTGAACTTGGTTTCAAAAAAGTTGATTTGTTCCCAGAGGATTTCAGGGATCACATCGTCGTCTGGGCCATGGTCATTCCACCATTTAACAAACCAAGAAGGGAGTCGACTGTTAAATTTACTATCAAAATTGACGAACCAAGAATGACTAAAAGTTTCGGTTTGAAAAAGGAAAATTTTGAACTAGGCATCAATGTAGTCATAGTAGGTGAATGTGAGTGAGTTATCTAACTTTTTGGTTTCAAAGGGATGTTTTCCCCACTCTTTGAGGGAGACAACTCTCAAAATGTACAAGGAGTGGTAAATAACTTTGGTTGGATCATTACGATCAGGGACAGGTTTGATGAAGACAAAATTGGTTTGGTAGAGGATATCTCTGTAATATTGCAAGTTGTGACTAGGGGTGTGTGGTATTCAATGAGAATTTGGGGGGGAAAATTGTCTTACTAGGGCAATTGGATCATTTGTGTGAGAAAAATGAGGTTCGATGTGGAAAATGGTATGGTAAGTTTTTTTAAGATATTCTAATCTTCCTGGAGGGTTGTATCTGGGGAAAGGTGGAGTACTTGTGACTGGGGCATGGATGGTGAAAGGATCATGTGAAGTTGTTAGAGCTGAACTAAAGGTAGGACGAGGACCTAGGGGAGTCCCTAAGCTTGTGAACTTGTTTACTAAAGCAAGGGAAGTAGAGGGTTCAGTTTTTACTTAGGGAGGAGGTCTGACCGGAGGGATCCCTCCTCTGGGACGTGGTTGTGGTTGTCTGTTTGCCATCAGGGTTCTGCAAAATTCTCTGGTAAGAAAATTTGGGATTGAATTGTCACATCCACGAATGTATTCAATATCAAATTGGAAAATGCTTAAAATAGACTGTCATCTGGCAAAAATATGCTTAGCAGCTATATTTTTAACATCTTTTTCTAAAACATATTTGGCACTTTTGCAATCAACTCGAAGTAAAAATTTTTGATTTAAAATATCATCTTGGAATTTACTGATACATAGAACAATTGCAAGAATTTCTTGTTTAATAGTGCTATAATTACTTTGTGTTTTGTTCCATGCTCCAGAATGGAAACGAACAAGCTGTTCTGGAGAAGTAGGGGAGAGTTTTTGTTTTAAAATGCCTTCATAACCAATGTTGGAGGCATCGGTTTCAATGATTTTGAAAGAGTTTACTGAAGGAATTCCTAAGCAAGGAAGAGTTTTGACATATTTTTTAATGTCTCTAACTATAGTGGTATGAATATCAGTCCATGGAGGGGGGTTTGACTGTAAACGATCGAAGAGTGGTTTACATTGTTTTCTAAGATCTCTGTAAAATTCAGCAATGTAATTTAAAGAACCAAGGAAACGTTGTAATTGAGTTTTATCAAGAATTTGGTCTGGGAATTTGCCTGCAAATTCTATGGAACGACTGATTGGGTGGAATTGTCCTTGAGATATATCATAACCAAGAAATCTAACTTTGGTTTGAAAAAGTTTTATCTTAGAAGCAGAGATGACTAAACCATAGATTTTGATGGTGTGGAAGAAAGAATTAAGATGTTTCCAATGAGCTTCAATGCTATTGGAAAAGATAAGAACATCATCAATGTAGACTATGGAAAAATGACTGAAAGGATTGAAAATATCATTCATAATATTTTGGAATTCACTTGGGGCATTCTTAAGGCCATAGGGCATGGCATTCCATTCGTAATGGCCAAAAGGTGTAGTGAATGCAGTTTTGTACTTATCTTTTTCTGTAATCTGAATTTGCCAGAAGCCGGACTTAAGGTCAAATTTGGAGAAAATGGTTGTTTGTCCTAATCGATTAATTAAATCTCTCTTGTTAGGGATATGATATCTTATCCATTCAAGGACTTGATTAAGAGGCTTGTAATTAATGACTAGACGTGGTACCCCTCGTTCTATTTCGGAATTTTTCTGGACATAAAAAGCTGAGCAAGACCAAGGTGATTTGCTGTGACGTATGATTTTCTTTTGAAGAAGGTCATAGATTTCTTTTTTACAGAATTCTAAGACTTCAACATTCATCTGAATTGGTCGGGCTTGTTGGAATTTTTTTATTAGTGAAGGATTTGATGTAAGGAAGACTAACAATATGTTGTTTTCTATGCCAAAAAGCATTGGGTAGTTCCGAACATATTTCTTGAATAAGTTTATTTTTGTATTGTTTTATTTGATTTTGAAGGGTATGGTTTCTTAATTGTGTTTCTGTTCGTTTGTGAATTATTTCTTCTTTTAAAGAATTTAAATGTCGTTGTTTATGATGGATAATGTAAATATTTTTAGAGACTGAAAAATCAATGATGCTTTCGAGTTTTTTACTAGAAGATTTTTGCAAAAAAGGAAAAGTAATATTTTGACAAAAATGTGTTGTAGAGAGACCATCATTATTTATGGTAAATGGGTAAAGAAGATATAAAAATGGAAGGCCAAGGATGACTGTATCAGTCATATTTTTTACTAGGACAAATATAGTTTTGAAACAGACATTATCTTGACAAATATGAGATTTAGATAATTCATACTTGATTTTCATCGCACTACCATTAGCAGAACTGAGTTTCTCATTTGTTTTTTCATAGTATTTGTTAGGAATCAGGCCTTCTTGTATACAGTTAAGATCAGCTCCAGAGTCAACTAGAGCAATGACAATTTTTTTGGTATTCCTTATTAATAACTAATGTGACTTTTATTTTATATTTTTTAAATGAGGTTCGGTTAATTACATTCAAACCATTGGTTTCCTCTTCAGTACTTTGAAAAGAATTTGTGTTGTCATTATCTTCATTACTGTTAGAGGAAGAGGAATCAGAAACTGAAAATTGGTGTGAAATTTTAATTAGATATTTGAGTTGGGTGTGAAAGAGGGATTTTATATCTTGATTTTCATTTTTCAGGGTTTTGATTTCTTGTTTAACGATGTTGACTTCTGCTTGGAGGTCTTGTATAGTGACTTCTTTTTTAGGAGTAAAACGTTCAAGAGTTTTGTGAAGACTAAAATTTGGTTTGTTTTTGGTAGGGGGTTGAGTATCTTTGTTTATGGTGAGTAATCTAGTAAGCTTTTGAAGATAAGAATTTTTTAAATCTGGGTCTTCAACTTTACTTATGAGGTCTAGCAGAAGATGCTGTTGTTCTTCTGCCTTGGTGAGAACATTAAGGGTTTTATGTTGGTGTCGATTTAACATATTGACTGTTTTTGTACAACAACTATCTTTGCACCCAAAACTAATATCAGGTGAACTGGGACAAGAGGCAGAATATTCAATAGAGGAACTAGATTCAATTTCAGTATCACTGTCACTTGTGTTTTTTAACTCAAGAATTGTGTAAATTTGTTGTTTAGTTTCATCAGGGATTTCTAGCTGATTAATTTTATTTTTTACAGGATAATTTCTCGCGTAGTGACCTTTCTCACTACACTTATAACACGTAACTTTAGTTAGATCAATTTTATTATTCTTCTCAAAAGGTTTTGTTTTCCTCGTATATTTTTCGTTCTTTTTAAACTTTTGTTTATCATAGAATTCATTATGTTGGAATTTTTTATTATATTTTTTATAAGGACGAGTATATCGTTTTGGAAAGGATTTTGTTTGTTTTGAATTCTTTGTTTGCCGAGATGGTGCAATTGGGGGTAATCCATATTGTTGGCAGAATGTGCCCATTTCATATTTAGTCTTGTTTTTATCTTTACTAAGCTGATTATTAATTTTCATATCTATACACATTTTGAGTCCTACTTTCTGGATTAGACTAATAATATTACCATAGGTTAGACTGTCATATTCAATAACACTAGTTGTGTTACTAAGTTCTGTGCGTATTTTATGAGAATAAAAGGTTAGGCAATCCATTAATAAATTTTTCTTTCCAAAATGGTTTATTACTATCTTCACGTAGCATAACTCGTGACAAGAAAGTATCTTTGTACCATCTAAAATCACTTAATGTAGGACATCTAAGGTTACTAAGTTGATCATGAATTATAGAAGTAATGTCACTTGGTCTGCCAATGAAATGGTCTATAATTGTGTAAATTAATGTATTGACTCCATCAGGGAGTCCGAGGCCAATTTCTTCATTAAAAATAGGGGTTCCATCTTCTGTTTTTTGGACTGCATGTGTTATATTATCTCTTGTTTCTTGGGTAAGATATTTATCCCACCAATTTCTTAACATGCCTGAAAATCCAGAGGCTAGTAATTCTACAATATCGGGTTGAGGCATATTGTGATGTGTAAGGTAACTATTGGCTGTCATAGAAAGATGGTTTAATTTGTTTAAAATTTCTTGTTCAGAGAGTCCATCAATATTCCATTCATAAATTTTTTTAGATGATACAGAAAATTGGTTTTGGAAGATTCTTTCTTCATATTGAATATCGACAGGAGTGGGTTGGGTATACCAATTTTTCATAATACTGGTAGGGTTAATTGGTCGATGTGTGATCCTATTGATCTCAAAGGCATTTTCTAACTTGCGTATATTGTTATCTGTATCTTCTTCAGATGAGGTTTCAGAGTTATCAGTATCATTATGAGAATCAAAATTGAGAACTGTGAGGGATTTTTTCGTCCTTGATTAGTTGTGATTCTAAGGCCTTTAACAATTTATCAATTTGGGCAGAGGAGTCGCTTGTGCTTGGTTTGTTAGGTAGTCCTTGACGTTTTGTAGGAAGCTTGATTAGAGGGGAATCAATAGTTTTTGTCACAGGGGTGGAAGCGTCAAGTTTGGATTCTATTTTGTCTAATTAAGAACCTAACGTACTTAAATATTGATTGGTGAAATTGTTTTGTTCAATAATTTTTTTAGTATTAGGATCGAGTGTGGAGGTAACTACCTTAAAAGGGAAGGCTGGGATTTCGGTTCCCAGGTGGTTAACAATTAGGTTTTCTAAAGGAGGGTGACTAGAAGAAACAATTGTTTTATCATGTTTTGTCCATTTATGTTTTGTAAGAACATTAATTTTTTTGTAGTAATTTTCAAGATAATCAAAGAAACTAATTTCTAACTGATTTGTTATCATTAATTTTTGCCATTTTTTGTAATTTTTGTTCTCTCCTCATGCGTGTAACTTGTTTTATATATTTGTCGTCTTGCTTTATTTTCTTTGGACTTGACTTCAACTTCTAACTTTAGAAGGTCATAGGAAAATGATTTACTTAAAACACATAGTTGTGGATTAACAGTTTCGGTCTCAAAGTCAGTTTGTGTAGGAGAATGGTTAGAGATTGAATGTTCAGTTTTTATGTTTGGGACATAACATGGAGTAGATACTTGTTCATCATTTTGAATTCCTTTTAATCTATGATCACGTCTGGATCGGTGGACTAGAGATTCTACAAATTCTGTATCATGGATAGTAGTATTTTCTCTAATTGGTAAGGGGGTGAACATTTTAGAGCTTGAACTAACGGAAGAGCAACCGTGTCTAGATCTATCAAATGTTAACTTAACAGTTCCATCAAGGAATTGTTGTACATGTTCAAGGTTTCGGACATCATTTTCGATTTTGGTTGGGTGATTTTCATTTTCATGTAACCATTCATTTGGGAGGGAAACATCTTTCCCGGCAATCGTTTTTAGTATTCTAATATTTGCATTAGAAGTACTGCTTTGAATTAATAAAGTTTGATCTTTAGGACTTTTGACTAGAGCATGAACATTTAAATTGGTTTTCATAGTCTTGTAGTAAATTCTATAAATTAAGCTTAGAGGCTGGGCACCTGCGAACATGGCATATCCTAAAGTTTTGATGTTTAATGTTAAAGCTTTTAGTATGTGAGGGTCACTTAGGCTTAACTTAAAATTAGGAAAGCAATCAAAGTAGACTGGGCCATTACATAGGCTGGTTTCAATGACACTAATTAAGCTTTGATTATAGTCGAGGAACCTAGCATCTCTTAGACAGAGAGGAATCGATGCATTTTGTCCTAAAATAGTTAATGGATCAACTGCAACTTGTATAAGACCAATATGGATAAAATTGTATCCTCTTTCGCGATGTTGTTTTATAGTTTTTGGAGAAAATAATTGGCATTTTTCATGTTCTTTATTTATAGCATAAACTTGTTCAACAGTTTTGACTGTGTATTCTGTAAAAAATGTTGACTTAATGAAACTGGTTTTGTAAATTTCATTTGTGGGTACTCTTGGGATATTCCAATCATTGTGACATTCAAGATTAGTGTAGGTGTGTTCTTCTTCATTAATTATGTCATTACTATCTGGAATGGAAAGTAAGTTTGTTCGACTATGTCGAGAGGAGGATGATCTAAATAAACGACTCATGATTAATCAATAATCTTATTATCTGAACATTATAATTGTGTTTTATCCTATTTTCTGTTATGTAAACATGCTTCTGTTATATGTATATATATAAATATATCACGCATACAAATATATATATTGCAATAATTAAAGGAAACTGACCCGAAAATACAATTGTTAGAATGAGCAGATTAAATCCGAGCCATGTGTGATACCACAGTTTCCTTAAGGCAAAATTGCTCCCTCTACGGTGCTTAAGGAATCCGAACAAGTTGCCTCCCAAGATAGAACGGATTTCGCCTTCACTGTTGCAGCACTGCAAGGATGAAGACCAACGAACACAAATACTGTGTTTGTACCCCAAACTTTTGACCAGACTTATCTTTCTATATGTTGTATATGCGTATGTAGAGGGAAGTTTTAAAAAATGTATTTCTGGCTTGGTCTATTTATAGACATTGAAGAGGCACAGAAACTGTAGTCGCAATGGTTTGAAAGAGGTATTGAAACTGTTTTGGCACTAGTTGGAGGTGAAGAGTCACTCCAACTATACAAACAGTTAATGCACCTCTCTCTGCAAAACTAGGTCATACCCATACCCATATTAGTAATAGATTAGGTTATATAATTTAATTTCTCATTCAATATTCCAACAATCCCCCACATGAATGGAAATTAGATTTTCAACATGTAAATGAATATGCAGACACTAGTTCGAGTACAATGAAAGGTTACTGTATCAGGATAAGTAGCCTTAGAGCCTTGAACTTTCCCTTGTGAAAGACTATCGGATTTACTGGCTAATCAGTGGACGTGATGCCTTGAACTGTCAGCTGTTTGTGTAAACCAAGACAATAGACTTCACACAGTTCCCCTTCGAACACAGTTGGTTCTCACGTTTGTGTCCATTTTGGCCTTGGACACCACTTGGTTTCATGAGTATTTGTCAGAGAATTCCGCCTTCAAAAATTCTCCTAGAAGCGGCCCATTCTACTCACATAGGTGATTCTATTAGGAGTTCTTCCTCACTTGGATTTGTCCAAGTCATAGACATCATTAAAAGCATAGCTTACCCTAGAATATGCACTGTCTCATCATAGGAATGGGAAGGAGTTTTGTTTTAATCTCCACAGTGCTTTTAACTAAGTCACGCACAATTCGGTTGTCCCTTTGAACCTAGATCTTGGGATCTCCAGTCAACTAGGCTGGGTTGCCATTATGGTGTCTTTTAACCCTGAGGCTTCAAGCCCATTCCCCTCGATGATTTTTCAACTTGCTCTCTTGCCAAACCTTTAGTTAACGGATCCGCTATATTATCCTTAGATTTTACATAGTCAATGGAGATTATACCATTTGAGAGCAATTGTTTTACGGTATTATGTCTACGACGGATATGTCTAGACTTACCATTATACATGTGATTTTGAGCCCTTCCAATCGTAGATTGACTATCACAATGTATACAAATAGCTGGCACTGGTTTCTGCCAGTTTGGAATGTCCTCTAAAAAGTTACGAAGCCATTCTGCTTCTTCTCCAGCTTTGTCCAATGCAATGAATTCAGATTCCATTGTGGACCGAGCAATACATGTTTGCTTTGAGGACTTCCATGACACAACTTCACTTCCAAGAGTAAAAATATATCCACTAGTGGACTTTGAATCATTGGAATCAGAAATCCAATTAGCATCACTATATCCTTCAAGTACAGCTGGATATCTAGTATAATGCAAACCATAATTTTGAGTATACTTCAAGTATCCCAAAACTCTTAGTATTGCATTCCAGTGACATTTACCTGGGTTACTTGTGTATCGACTCAGCTTACTCACCGAGTATGCTATGTCAGGTCGAGTACAATTCATAACATACATTAAACTTCCTATGATCCGAGCATATGCCAATTGTGAAATACCTTCATCTTTGTTCGTAGAAAGTTTAACATTTACATCCACAGGTGTTCGTGTTGGACTTATCCCATAATTCTTAAACTTATCACACATTTTCTCTATATAGTGAGATTGGGATAACACAAGTCCTTCTGATGTTCTAGAAATTTTAATTCCTAAAATAACATCAGCTATGCCAAGATCTTTCATGTCAAATCTACTCTTTAGCATTTGCTTAGTAGAATTGATTACATCATTATTACTGCCTATAATAAGCATGTCATCTACATATAGACATAATATGACATACGCATTATGATAACTCTTGACATAAACACACTTGTCACATTCATTTATTTTGAACCCATTTGACATCATGACACTGTCAAATTTCTCATGCCATTGTTTTGGTGCTTGTTTTAGTCCATACAATGACTTTACAAGTCTACACACTTGTCTCTCTTGGCCTGGAGAAATGAACCCCTCGGGTTGTTCCATGTATATTTCTTCATCTAATTCACCATTTAGAAATGCTGTTTTTACATCCATTTGATGTATTTCTAATCCATTTAACGCTGCTATCGCAATTAGCATACGAATGGACGTTATTCTAGTAACTGGTGAATAGGTGTCAAAATAATCCAACCCTTCCTTTTGCCTATAGCCTTTAGCTACAAGTCTTGCCTTATACTTGTCAATTGATCCATCAGCCTTCATCTTCTTCTTGAAGATCCACTTACATCCCAATGGTTTATTGCCTGGTGGAAGATCTACCAGTTCCCATGTATGATTTTGCATAATGGACTCAATTTCACTATTCACAGCTTCTTTCCAATAAACTGCTTCAGGTGAAGACATGGCCTCCTTATAAGTTTGAGGTTCATTCTCTACCAGATTGATAACAAAATCTGGCCCAAAGGACTTAGTGACTCTTGCTCTTTTGCTTCGTCTAGGTTCTATAGATTCTTCGTCTATAGGTTCCTGACTATCTTGAGTCATATCACTAAATGACCTTTTCTGTGAACTTGAATCTGATGTCCTTTTATATGGAAATACAGTTTCAAAGAATGTAGCATTCCTTGATTCAATTATTGTATTGACATGTACATCAGAAATCTCAGATTTATTAACAAGAAATCGATATGCACTGCTATTGTGGGCATAACCGATGAATACACAATCCACGATTTTAGGTCCTATTTTCACCTTTTTAGGTTTAGGAATTGCCACCTTTGCTAAGCACCCCCACACTTTTAAGTATTTATAGGAAGGCTTATAGCCTTTCCATAACTCATATGGGGTTTTAAAAGTTTTCTTTTGAGGCAATTTATTAAGAATGTAATTAGCAGAAAGTATAGCTTCCCCCCACAAATTATGTGGTACTCCCGAACTTAACAGAAAAGCATTCATCATTTCTTTTAAAGTTCGGTTTTTCCTTTCAGCTACACCATTCGATTGAGGTGAGTAGGGAGCTGTAGTTTGGTGAATAATTCCATGTTCTTTACAGAACTCCTCAAAAGGAAATTCATACTCACCACCCCTATCACTTCTTATAGCTTTGATTTTTCTGCTAAGTTGATTCTCAACTTCAGTTTTATATTGTTTGAAAATATCAATAGCCTCATCCTTGCTTCTTAGCAAATAAACATAGCAATATCGAGTGCAATCATCTATAAAAGTAATAAAATACTTTTTTCCTCCTCTAGTTTCCAAGAACTTTAGATCACATATATCAGTATGCACTAGTTCTAGAGGCTCACTACATCTTTCAACTTTTTGAAAGGATTTCCTTGTTAATTTAGATTCTACACAAGTCTCACATTTATGATTTGGGTCAATTTTATACTTAGGCAAATCATTTAAATTAATTAATCTACGTAAAGTATCATAATTAACATGGCCTAATCTAGCATGCCAAATATCAAAAGACTCAAGCATATAAGCAGAAGAAACTGTGTTATTAATCTTATTAACTGTGGGTACAACAGTCATTACATTGAGCTTAAACAACCCATCACTGAGATATCCTTTTCCTACATACATCTCATTCTTTGTAAGTACAAACTTGTCAGATACAAAGACTAATTTAAAACCATTTGTGCTTAGCAGAGAGTCAGACACCAGGTTCTTGCGAATATCCGGCACATGTAGCACATTATTCAGAGTCACCTCTTTTCCAGAAGTCATTTTCAGGATCACTTTTCCACTACCTTCTACCTTAGAAGATGAAGAATTACCCATAAAGAGTTGTTCTCCATTTTTCATAGGTTGATAAGCAGTGAACATCCACCTATTGGCACAGATGTGACGAGTAGCACCAGTGTCCACCCACCACTCTTTGTTATTGCCCACCAAATTGCACTCTGAAACCACAGCAACAAGATTCATATCGCCTACATCATTTGCAAGTCGATCTGCCTCAGTCACATTCGCTTGGGGTCTAGTGTTCCTGAAGTTCCTTGGCTTTCGACAGTCTTTAGAGAGATGTCCCAGCTTTCCACAATTGAAGCACTTGCCTTTGAACTTCTTAGATCCTTTACTTGGACCTTCATCACTGAACTTTCTCTTTTTAGTCTTTGAAGATGATCCTTCCTCCACAATATTTGTTTTTGACTCCATAGGATGCCATGCACTATTTTTCTTTTCAGACTTACGATTGTCCTCTTCAATCCTCAGGCGAACTATCAACTCTTCAAGAGTCATCTCCTTGCGTTTATGCTTCAGGTAGTTCTTAAAATCTTTCCAAAGTGGTGGTAGTTTTTCAACTATAGCCGCCACTTGGAATGACTCACTAAGAGACATACCTTCTGCATGAATGTCATGAAGAAGCACTTGAATCTGTTGCACTTGGCTGAGTACAGTTTTGGAATCTAACATTTTAAAATCTAAGAATTTGCCGACAATGAATTTCTTCGTGCCAGCATCCTCAGTTTTATACTTTTTATCCAATGATTCCCATAACTCCTTTGCAGTTTTCACACCACTGTATACATTATACAGTGTGTTATCTAATCCATTAAGGATATAGTTCCTGCACAAGAAATCAGAATGCTTCCATGCATCCACTGCAGCCAGTTTATCTTTATCAGTTTCACCCTCGGCCACTGATGGAATTGCTTCCATTAAAAACTTGGCCAGATTCAAAGTAGTAAGATAAAACAGCATCTTTTGTTGCCAACGCTTAAAATCAGAGCCATTGAACTTTTCAGGCTTCTCCCCATGTGGGACATTGATTGTGGTTGGATTACCAGTAACCATTTCTGTTACACAAACAGAAATTTGCTTTATGTACTGTTTTCCGCACAATATTATAATAACACAAAAATTACACTGTAATACAACAAACAGGATGTATATATATAAAATTCCGAAATAAAATTTCAAAATTATATAAACAACCAATATATACTGGACTTGATTCAAATATATATATATAATTATATTAACAGTTAATATAATTACATATATATATAAACTATTTTCAGAATATAATATAGATATATATATATAAAACCGAATATATAATATAAAATTATATACACAGAATATATATATATCAGTAAATAATATAACAGAATATATATATATATATATATATATATATATATATCAGAATATAAAATCAGAATATATATATAAATATATATAACAGAATCAGTATATATATATATATATCACAGAGTACAATTACAGTATATATATATAGAACAGAATATAACTTCAGTATATATCTATATATATATATATGTATAACAGAATACCGAAAATTATAACACAATTTCAAAATATATATATGACCAGAATGTAATTTATATATATATAAACAGAATATATATATATAAACCGAACAGAAATCAGAATACCAGAATATATATATATATCAGAACAATTTGTACCAGAATATATATAAAAAACAGGATATTTTTCCAGTATATATATATATATCAGATATTAAAAACAGAAAATAGAAAACAGAATATATATATATATATATATATATAACAGAGCAGTACAATTATCAGAATATATATAGAATATATATCCAATTATCAGAATATATTTATATCAGAATAACAGTATATATATATCCTACAGAAAAAATCAGTATATATAATATATATATAACAATATGCCGTATCTATGTATATAACAGAGTAAGGTAATTATATATATATGAGAATGTAAACTTAATATACCAGAATCCAACAGTTTATAAACATGCATATAGATGAATACACTTTCACAGTGTTTGCATTAAAACAAAATACAAACTCCACAATCCATGCATATATATGAATACAATTTGACAATGTATATACTACGTACCGTACTACAGTGCAGACAGAATATATATATATGTACGAAATATATATCTATACAACTATAACAGAAATATATATACTGCAAATTGTAACATGTATAAATAATATATATATGCACGAAATATATATATATACTTGCAGAAATATATCTATAACAGAACATGAAATAAACAACAAATTTTGCCTTAAGATTGTTATGTAAACATGCTTCTGTTATATGTATATATATAAATATATCACGCATACAAATATATATATTGCAATAATTAAAGGAAACTGACCCGAAAATACAATTGTTAGAATGAGCAGATTAAATCCGAGCCCTGTGTGATACCACAGTTTCCTTAAGGCAAAATTGCTCCCTCTACGGTGCTTAAGGAATCCGAACAAGTTGCCTCCCAAGATAGAACGGATTTCGCCTTCACTGTTGCAGCACTGCAAGAATAAAGACCAGCGAACACAAATACTGTGTTTGTACCCCAAACTTTTGACCAGACTTATCTTTCTATATGTTGTATATGCGTATGTAGAGGGAAGTTTTAAAAAATGTATTTCTGGCTTGGTCTATTTATAGACATTGAAGAGGCACAGAAACTGTAGTCGCAATGGTTTGAAAGAGGTATTGAAACTGTTTTGGCACTAGTTGGAGGTGAAGAGTCACTCCAACTATACAAACAGTTAATGCACCTCTCTCTGCAAAACTAGGTCATACCCATACCCATATTAGTAATAGATTAGGTTATATAATTTAATTTCTCATTCAATATTCCAACATTTTCAATATTTGTTGCATTTCATAACACATACCTTAGCCCAACGACATCACCGCTCATGCCCTAAAACGCCTAAAAGCTCACCAAGGGACTTAATGTTTGGTTTTACGGTTTATGGGGAGGTGACACCAACAAACAGAGAAAGAGAAGATGAAGAACAATATAAACGGAACAAATAAAAGGCTATAGATTAATAGATCTGAGTAATTTACTAGAAAATCAACGAGATTAATATATATATATGATTAATATATATATATATATATTTATAAATATATATATATATATATATTCCTGATTAGATAAGAAAGAAGAAGAGAAAACAATTAAAGAGAAGATAAGAGAAAGGAAAGGAAAAAACCACAAAATGTGTCCATATATACATAATATTTCAAATTTACCGTTTGGGGTTTAAGCAGTCAAACATATTTAGAAGATCGGATTATGTGGAAGAGATATTTCTATACAATATTGATTACGTGTGACACTCAAAAATCTACACTTCTTCTTATTTTATTTTTAACCTTATGTAAAAAAAGGGAAAAAAATAGAAATTTGATTCTTAAGTAACTAAAACAGTAATATTCAATTAATACCAGTGATAATTTGTATCTTTACCAAATTTATGCCAATTCCAACCTGTTTGACTCCCATGATTACAATTTATCAGCTATCATACCATCTCGAGGAAATGATTTAGATTTTTTCTTCCAACATGGCAATGGATCTTATAAGAGCAACAATTAAGAGCAATCATATTTAGGGACCATTCATAATTAATATAAATGGACCACAAAGTAGCAAAAAGATAAATAGCTATTAAATTTAAAACTTAATTAATAATAGGGATCATTTAAGGATAATTTGACCAATAATAATTACATCTTGATTAAGGCTTTTCAGATTTTAAATTTATGGTATCTGAAATCATAATAAGTATGTGCACAAATTAAAATAACATGAATGAATAAGATTATGCTCCCACAACTTTAAAATTTTGATTTGATTTTAATTTTGTTGAAATTAAATACATATGTATATTTGAATAAAATTACACTTCCTTTTTCTCCCTTGGTAATTGTATCAACGTGTATATGTATATATATGGGGCTTGAGTCCTTAATATTCATTAGTAAACTATTATTAACTTGTTATTATGTTTAAAATAATTTTGTTTGGACAATACATATATTTTAAGGGTTAAAATATGAATACATAAAGCGATCTCTTAACAAAGAACAAACCTTAATTTATTTACCATTTTTTTTCAGTACTCTATTTATTTTCTTACATTTTATTATTGTTAGTATAATTTATTTGTACCTATCACTTAGAATAGAACATTCTTTTTTTTTGTTTTGAAAAATAAAAATGATTAATATTAATAAAGAAAAGGCTAGAAAGCAAAGAAACCATGGGGCATTCCCACGATTATCGAAACCATAGGTCCACCATACAAAGTACAATTTAGAATATAAAATTTGTTTAAAGGAAACATGCCTTGTTTTTTCAGAGACTAGCACAATATAAAAATTGTGGTGGCGTGTTAATTGATTTGTTGGACGTGTGGATAATTTTGTCCACTCATAAATCATCTAATACAAGAATAGGGTATTGTGATCATTTATGAAAAGGTTTGGAGATAGTGGGGGCAATTTGATAGTTTAGAAGTTAATTGCACAAATTATAATTCAAGGGTTACTTGTAAATTAGAGAATAGTTCAGAGGAGTTTGTTCCACTTTACCCTTTATCTTTTGACTACTTTATTATCCCTTTATATCAGTTTTGTTTAAGATTGGTCACTAAATTATAACCTTTCCTAAGAAAAAAAACAATCTTTCATCAATTTGTTTATCCCAAACTGAGGAATTGGATCTCGAAAATGCCATTATATTTTGAGTAAATTACACTTTGATCCCCTCAAATATATGATATATTAGATCTACACCCCTATTATTTAGATAGTTGCAATGCCATGGTAGATGCAGACAATCTGAGAATAGATTTGTAAGGGCCAAAATTCTCGGCCCATCAGAAGAGAAGACCCAATGATAATTATCTAAAAGATAAGCAGTTTAGGGCCAATAAAGAAGAAGATAAGCTCATCTTGGAAGGCCCATAATGGGTTAAGTGTTTAGTCTCAGTTGGCAAAGCCCAGTTAGTAAGCTAACTTGGGGCTCAAGACAGCAGGCCCGGTCAGATAAGGTAAAAAATAATTGCAATTGTAAATGGAAATCAAATCCCTGAAATAAAAAGATTTGATCATAATTATAATGGGCTAAGAAACCCATTTACTCTTATATAAATACAACCTTAGAGTTTCAATAAGATTCATTCAAGAATAGAGCAAAAAACTGCATCTATACTTTGGCACCGTCTGTGGGAAGATGATAATTTTTCTTTGATTTCTCTTCCAAATTCTAACCCTTTCCTTTTCACCAAAAAACCTTGTGAAAACATCCATGGCGATAACTAGGTCTTCTCAGCAGTAGGAGAAAGTGTCGCCCAAAACGCACAGATCGAACAGATCATGCGGCGATTGGAGGTTATGGAGAAAAGGAATGAAGATCTTGAACAACAGAATGCAAATCTACGCCAGTAGATAACCCAGATGCCGGCACCAGCAGGCATGGCCGATGAAGTCAATAACAATGGAGGTGTTCCGGATCCTCAAATGCACGAGGAGGGGACCGGAAGCAGAGCAGTAGATGATCAAAAAGAGATCTCTATTCCAGCACTCGGAGGTCTGCCTCCTCAGCAACCTCCAACTATGAAAGATTTGGAGGACATGGCTAAGAGGATCCAGAGGCAGGTGCTCGAGAGCATGAAGGGCCACACTCCCTCCATGAAAAACCTAGCAGCCCGCGCTGCCGTTGATATGATTAAATCATCCTTCATGGATGAAATAGATCAGGCAGAATACCCAAAGAAGTTTCGCTTGCCAACTTTCACCTTGTATGATGGGATCAAGGATCCATCAGACCATATTTACCAGTACCAGACGAAGATGACCGCCTGAAAGAAGGATGAAGCCCTCATGTGCAACGTATTCCCCACCAGTTTGATAGATGCACCGCTCATGTGGTTCAGGAAGCAACCGCATGGATCAATTGGGAGTTGGAGCAAGTTGTGCGAACTCTTTATAACACAATACTATGGTAACCAAAGGCAAAATAAGACTATTTCCAGTATGTTTACGATGACTGATGGGTGTCAGGTGTGTGTAAAATATGTGGTTAAAAATAATCCCTTAACGACACTAGGTTTTACCCTTCTGCAAGCGCACAGATCAGTTGTAGACAATTTTGCTTGAGTAGGTGAATATCGATCCCACAGAGACGAGAATTTTTCACTTCAATAGTCTAAAAACACTAAATTATACTTTTCCAAAAAGAGTTTATTTTTATGAATTATCTAATACTAATAAAAATAAAACAAAAAACAATAATGAATAATGGTTGTGATTCAGAGAGAGAGAGATAAAACTATGGTTTCCTCACTCCACCACTAACCATATAATATAGTTTATATTATATATCAATTGCATGAGGGCGATCCATTGACTGTGAATCAGGTCGCACCGCGCCAGCAGTTTGACCCCAAAAAGGATTACTTTCAACTGGATTGCGACAACCCATCTCAAGATTAAACTGATTAGTGCATGCCAACTACTAACATAAAGTAAGTGCAGAAAAGTAAATTAAAGCATGAAAATAAACTAAAGTATGTCTATATTAGTTTTTCAGGGCATGACTTGTGTCAACCTAGGGTTTCGAGTTTTATGACCACCATTGTGTAGAAAATCACAGATTAAACATCCAAGTTCCAGCCTATAGTGAATAATTGTGATTGTGTAAGATAAATATATTCAAAAAGTCTAAGACAAGAATCAATTCAAATATATAAACTTTTATCACGAATAAAAACGGTCTCTCATCTAACATAATCATCACAGTATAGTCACAGTTTTCCCTCTCTACAATTGAATATAAAATTAGAACTACATTACTTGGCTAGGTTTTGCGAGAAAACCCTAGATATTGAATTAGTTGATCATGGCTGAGAGAACCTGCATTGTCGGTGTAAAAACGCTCTCCATGGCCTTCTTCTCCGGATCTCTAGGTCTTGAATGATGGTTCTCTTCAATGGAAGCAAGTCTGAACTTTGAACGTGAGAACTCTATGAATGAACGTGTATGAAAATTAGAACCAGAACTAGAACTCTAAACCTAACCCTCTCATATTTATAGACAAGTGAGGGAAACCCTAATGGTTGCCCTTTTCTGTAATTTCATAATACATGAGTAATATCTCTAAAATCTGATATAAATATGCATATAAGCCTGTATATAAAGGTCTGGAATCACCGATCACTTAAAATATCGAAGTAGGGACAAAACTGAAAAATTCTGAAACAACTCCGAAACAACTTCTGAACGTAAAGGGATCCCGTGGCCACAAGGTGGGACCTACGCTCCTGACCTATGCTTGGGCGTAGGGGCCCCCTTTGGCTCACAAACCAAAGTGTAGCTCAGGTCTAGTCTGCCTCTTTTTCCCTCTGATGACATAAGGTATAATGCATTTTTGCTCTAAAAACCGTTTTTTTCATATTTGAGCTAGACTGGTCGCCTTTGACTCCCGATGCTTTTGGGTGAAGTAATAATGTCTAAAAATGACATTTTTGCCCTTCGGTGAGATAATGATGTCAGGAAATGACCATTTTGCCCTCCGGTAGCTCTTTTTTGCTCTGACACACCTCTTAATTCCTTTCTTGAGATATAAATGAACACGAACTCAGTTAATTAACCGAGATTAGCTCTGTTTCTTCATTAAGCTTCTGAAACATGCTTACACACATAAACGGGATAAAAATACCAAGTAACGGAATGTAAAGACATAACAAACGCAAGATAGAGGCGAAAAATGACCAATATTAAGCACCTATCAATGACCCAAGAGAAAGAGGAAAGCCTCCAAAGCTTCTTATCCAGGTTTATGAGGGAGATGTCTTCCATTAACCAGTGTGGACCAATTATCAGCAGTAGAGGCTTGCTGAATGGCCCTAATCCCAGGCACCAAGTTTCACACGTCTCTGGTAAAAAGGCCCCCCAGCAATATTGGAGAGTTCAATTCCAGAGCCCAGGGTTACCTCAAAATTGAAGAGGATGAAGCAGTCCGGTAAAAGAGAGCAGCTATGATTACTGTTGAAGCCCGCACAAAAGATCGTATCAAGGGTCAGAAGCCAGCTCGCCCAACACCTTCCTCCTCATCAAACAAGCCAACTGATAAGAAGCAAAGGGTGGAGGAAAAGGTAACCCCCCTCAAAACAAGTCTCAACAAGCTCTACCAGGATAAGAAATGGAAGGGAATATTCAGACCCCATCTGCCAATGAGGCAACCTATGGACCAGAGGGACATAACCAAGCATTGTGCCTTCCACAATGAGTATGGCCATCATACCAACAATTGCTGGAACCTACGCAGGCAAGTGGGGGCCATGATTACAAAATAAGAATTAGTTGAGTATGTGGCAAAAGACTAAATCTGTGCAGAGCATCAAACGAATGCCCCTCAGAACAACACCCAGGTAGGGCAACCAGTATGAGTGATTCATATGGTTTAAGATGGACATACTACTGAGGAGACGGAAGGGGTCAAGAGATCCTAGATGCACCAAGCGTATAAACTCATAAGAATTGACGAGATATGCCAGACCTCTAATAGGAGGGAGTACTCCCAGATCAACTTCAACGAGATCGACCTAAGGAATGTGCAAGTGCCTCACGAAGACCCTCTGGTTATTTCACTTCTAGTGGCTAACTGCTTGGTCAAAAGAGTCATGGCAGACCCTGGTAGAAGCACAAATATCATGACTAAGTGGGCCTTTGATAAGCTCGGGGTTGACATTGATCAGATGCATCCCACCAGAGTGCCCCTCGCTGGGTTTGATGGGCGACGGGTGGATCCGATTGGGGTCATTCAGTTGTCCGTATCGGCCGCCAGAAAGACCTTAAAAGAGAACTTTATAGTAGTGGATGTCACACCATCATACAATCTCCTGATGGGCAGATGTTGGATTCACAGGATACAGGGGGTTCCCTCAACCCTTCATCAAGTCATGAGATGTGTTGACCCCAACAGGGTGGATATAATAGATATTCCAGGAGATCAGGTGGCAGTAAAAGAATGCTATGCAGTCACCAAGAATAACTTGAATACATGGAATAAGTTAGGGGAAAAGGGGCAAGAAAGTTCTAAGCAGAGGGAGAAATAACAATTACAGATTGACCCTTTCGAGGAGGGTCGGGAGAGTAAGATTATGACAGAGCCACTCCAGAAGGTAGATATCAGCCTTACTGGAGATGACATAAACACATTTATTGGGTCTACTATTTTAACCATAAAAAACAGATCTGATCAAACTATTGCAAGACAACATGGATATATTCGTTTGGTCACACTTAGATATGCTAGACATAAATCCTTCAGTTACACATCACAGCCTTAACGTTGAAATAAAGCATGAAGCCAGACCAATAAAGCAGAAGCAGAGGCGGTTTGGGGTGGAAATGAACCAAATCATAGCTGAGGAAGTCAAAAATTACTAGAAGTTGGGTTCATTAGGGAGGTCAGGTACCCCACCTGGCTCTCTAATGTGGTTGTCGTCAGGAAAAAGAATGGGAAATGGAGGGTCTATATTGAATTCACCAACCTAAACAAGGCCTGCCTAAAAGACTGTTTCCCCTACCAAAAATTGACTAGATGGTGGATGCTACAGCAGGATACGAGCGACTCTCATTTCTAGACGCTTACTTTGGATATAACCAGATCCACATGAACTCAGCCGATGAGGAGAAAACGTCTTTTATCACAGAGAAATGTACGTTTTGTTATGAAGTAATGCCTTTTGGATTGAAAAATGCAAGTGCTACCTACTAGAGGCTGGTGAAAAGAGTCTTTGGTCACCTGATGGTTCACACAGTAGAGGGGTACATTAACGACACTGTGGTTAAAAGAAAAAGGAAAGAGGAT
The DNA here is from genome assembly GCA_963922005.1 of Cornus suecica. Lineage (NCBI taxonomy): Eukaryota > Viridiplantae > Streptophyta > Magnoliopsida > Cornales > Cornaceae > Cornus > Cornus suecica. The sequence continues at coordinate 67,384,750 of OY998238.1, read as the reverse complement.
CACCTCCAACACTTGAATGAGGTATTTCAAGCAGTCAGACTCTATGAGATGAGGCTCAATCCCTTCAAGTGCTCATTTGGAGTTTCATCTGGGCAATTCATGGGACATATCATAATAGAACAGGGATAGAGGCCATCCCAGCTCAGGTCAAAGCCCTAGTACACATAGAAGAGCCAAAAACCTAGAAGGAAATTCAGACCCTCATAGGAAGGGTAGCCACATTAAGCAGATTCATCTCCAGACTCACAAACAAATGCAGACCTTTCTTCTAGGCCATCAGAGCAGAAAAAGGCAACGTCTAGGACCAGAACAGACCCAAACACTCCTAAAGTTAAATGAGTACCTTATGAGCCCTCCACTATTAATTTCTCAAGATCCAGGAGAGACGTTGCACTTCTAACTAGCAGTTTCAATTTCCTCAACAGGTGTTGCATTGGTCAAGGAGGAAAAAACATGCCAGACTCGAGTCTTCTACACCAGCAAGTCCTTATAAAACCCCGAAACTAGGTACACCACCACTAAATGAGTTATTTTATCACTAGTCAATGCCAAGAGAAGGCTCAAACACTACTTCGAGACACACCCCATTATTGTCCCAACATAATTCCCCATCAGGGCAATAATGTCCAAGCCTGACTTGACCGTAAGAATTACTAGATGGGTAATTGAATTGGGGGCCTTCGACATCACTTATGTACCTAGGACAGCTATTAAGGGGCAGGCCCTAACGGACTTCCTTTTAGTAGCAGAACTAGAGCTGGAGCATCAAGAGCCAGATGAACTAGAATGGAGTCTGTTTGTCGATGGATCATTCAGAGTATCGGGGGTTGGAATAGGTCTGGAAGTCATAACGTCTGTTGGTGCTAGAATCTAGCAGTTAGTTCGTCTGGAGTTTCCAGCCTCCAATAATGAAACCGAATATGAGGCACTGCTAGTAGGACTCATACTATGCCAGAGTCTCCAAATCAGGCGCCTCAAAGTATACAACGACTCTCAGCTAGTTGTCAGATAAGTTAATGGAGAGTATGAAGCTGGTGAAAAGATGGAACCTTATAGGGCCCTAACTCTAGTAAAGCTAAGCCATTTTGACCAGTTTAATCTTGAACAAATACTAAGGAAGCAAAATGAAAGTGCTGACAGACTGGCCAACATGGTGTCATCCAACACTCAGGATCTGACCAGGGTGGCTTCAATAGATTACCTTGAAATCACAAGTATAAAGCAGCCAGTCAGTGTCTGCATAATACCATGGGAACCCAGCTGGATGGATCCCATCGTATCTTACCTGAGGGATGGGACCCTTCCTGAAAATAAACTTGAAGCTAGAAAACTTTGAATCAGATCTTTGAGTTATTCTCTGATCAACGGGAAACTATATCGAAAGTCCTTTTGAGGACCATACCTCAGGTGTCTTACCCCCTCTGAAGACAGAGCCATCATGAAAGAGATACATGAAGGGACGTGTGGAAATCATTCAGAAGGGAGGTCTCTCGCTCAGAAAGTGCTGAATCAAGGCTATTTCTGGCCTTACATTTCTCAAGACATAGAGACCTTTATCAAAAGATGCCAGAAATGTCAGATCCATGGAGATAACATTCATCATTCACCAGAGCTTCTCAACCCCACACTCAATCCACATCCCTTTTCCCAATGGGGGATTTATATCGTGGGACCACTCCTAAAAGATTTAAGGGAGTATTCACCAAGTGGGTGGAGGCGGTGTCCTATTCGGTAATCACACACAGACATGTAATCAGGTTCATCTGGACCAATATCATTTATCATTTTAGGGCCCCCAGAGTCATAATGATAGACAACGGGTTGAACCTAGATAACAGATGGACCAGAGCTTTTTGTGAGCAACACAACATCCTCAGTTGGGTATCCACAAGGCAATGGCCAAGCATAAAGGTTCAACAAATTAATTTTGAACACCCTTAAAAAGAAGCTGGAAGATGTCAAAGGACTCTGGCCGGTTAAATTACTAGAGGTTTTATGAGCATATAGGACTACTCCAAGGTTTCCCACTAGAGAAACCTTATTCTCTATGAAATATGGGGCAAAAGCTGTGATCCTAATAGAGAACATAGTCCCAACAATAAGAACTGAAGCCTATCAAGAAGATCAAAACAATCATAATCTGGTGCATGCTTTTGATACTCTGGAAGAAAAAAGTCACAAGGCAGCTACCGGACTAGCTGAATACCACCAGAGGATCAGAAGAAGCTACAACCAGAAAGTGAAAAGGCAAGAGTTCCAGGTTGGGGACATAGTCCTTAGGAAAAAGATCGGCATCATCGATAAGCTTTGTGAAAATTCGAAAATACCCTACACTGTGACTGAAGTCATTGGCAAAAGGGCTTATCGGATGAAGAAATTTAACAGGCGAATGGAACCCCACTCCCAAAATGCCTCAAGACTAAAGAGGTACTATCCCTAGATAGATTTTTTAGTTTCTCAAAATTGACAGGGGTGATTAACGTCCATGTTATTTACAACTTATTTCGTTACAATGAATAAAAAAGGCTGAAGCCTAATTTCATTTTCTTAATTTCATACTCTAGCAATCAAATTGCCAATGTATCTCTTTTTATTCTTAATGAAATAGAGGAATTTATTCCTAAATCAAAAAATGACACAGACATATGTCTGAACCGATAAAAAGAGAAATTTATTCCTAAGTTATAAAATGGCAGAGGCATATGCCTGAACCATCACAAAGAGGAATTTATTCCTACGTTATAAAATGGCAGCGACATATGCCTGAGCCATCACAAAGAGGAATTTATTCCTAAGTTATAAAATGGAAAAGGCATATGCTTGAACTACTAGAAAGAGAAATTTATTCCGAAGTTATAAAATGGCAGATGTATATGCCTGAACTATTAGAAAGATGAATTTATTCCTAAGTTATAAAATGGTAGAGACATATGCCTGAACCATCACAAAAAAGAATTTATTCCTGAACCATCACAAAGAGGAATTTATTCCTAAGTTATAAAATGGCAGAGGCATACGCCTGAGCCATCACAAAGATAAATTTATTCCTAAGCACACCCCTACTCAAATTTGCAATCAAACCATAAATTATATGCCTGAGGCATACAATGGTGAAATAAATATCAGTTGAAGGCATACAAATTTTGGTAAGATTCAAATTAAACAAACATGAGATCTTTCATGAATAAAAGAAAGTTTTCATTAAAATAAAACTTGTATTACAAAAATTTGCCGAAAGGGCTACAAATGTCCAGAGGCAAAACAAAAAAATAAAAAAAAAAGCAGAATAAGGGGGAAGATGGTCAAGGTGATAGAGTTACAGATGAGATATATTGCAACTCAAGGCAATAACAAGATCCGTATCATGGCTCTGTCAACATCCCTTATAAATGCCAAAAGGGTCTAGGTCTTGCACCAAACACCAAACTCTGGCCCAAAGGCATCCACAATCTCTGTGGGAGGAAGGGCTAGAGCCTCAGAGTTCTGAGGGTCAACAACAGGGTCCCCTGAAAGGAACTTCAAGAAGAGCTCCTTAGATGGACTAGGGTCAAGAGTCTTGTAAAGATGTTGAACCCAAATATGAGCATCCATAACATCAGGATCCTTAGGGTTCTTCTTCTTTGGTTCCTTCAGAGCATTGACAAAACCAATACGCCAGAACTCACCAACAACATTGTTGTTGAAGATTTCATAACGATAGTGCATGTTCAACTCTCCTTTCTTGCACATCTCCAACTTAAGGTGGGTGAGGGTCAGGAAATACCTGAGATCTTCATTCTCAGCATTCACCTGCGCTCTGCTCTCCTTCAAAGCTGTAATATCCTCCTTCAGAGTGGCAGCCTCTTAGACCCGTAGAGTTTCCCTCTCGTCTGTCAGGGCCAGGGTAGCTTTGAGGCGGGCCACCTCATCATATTAATGAGCCAACTCATCAGTATGGGTCTAATGCGTGTAACATATAACCCCCACATTATAAAACGCCTACAAACAATACAAGGCAAAAATTGTCTGGGGTAAAAAATGATGCTTAAAAAGAGCAAAACACAAAGGGGAAGCATACCCTCATCATCATGCCCATCACCCTGTATGGCAATTCTGAACCATCGAGGGCCTTGAAAGCGTCCAATTCCTCCTTGCTTCAGATGGACTTAGCCCTATCAGTCATGGCCTCCATGGTGGTGGGGATTGGGGCACCCCCATCTTCTTCTCCAGCCTTCCCTTTTAACTTCTGCCTCTTCGAAGACCTATCCTCAACAGAAGGGCGAGGACAAGATGGAGGAGGCTGGGGCAAGGAAGGGGTTGTAGTCTGTCCTGTAGCAGACCCAAATGTTGTAGCAGAACCAGACACTGGGGCTGCAATTTTGACTGATAGGTGTCAAATATTAGACATTTTGACCCTTTAACTCACTATTGTTATGTCATTTCATTTCATTGTTTGGTATTTTTATGTTGTTTGTGTGTTAAATCATGTTTTCGGAGCTTAACGAAGAAATGAAGCTAACTTCGGTGAATTAATTGAAGTGTATGTTCTTTCTATTCAAAGAGAAGAGTCAAAGAGGCAGTCCGAGATAAAAATGGCTCCCAGAGGGCAAAAATGGCATTTCCAAAAGCCGTCAGCTTCAGCAAAAAGTATCGTGGGTTCAAGGTGATCGTTTTGGTGCATGCACGGATAAAAGTGATTTTCCATAAAATACCTACGCTTGTGCCTACACTTTCAGTTTCAAAAAGTGGTTAGAAAATAATTTTTTACGCTTGGAGGTACACTTGGACCTACGCTTGAAGGTAGGTCAGCTACGCTTGAAGCATATATGCGGCAATTTTTGTGGGTTTTTCGATGGTTTTTGCCCGTTCTATCCCCGGTTTGATTTGAAGACATGCATGTGACTCCAGACCTCTATATACATGTATATACACCTATATATATTAGAAGTTAGGGTTTACAGGAGGTGAGGAGTGAAAATACTGAAAATGACCTCTTTATACCATTGCATATATATACACGATCATATGGAGTTCATAAGGGGGGGTTTCAGTCCTGAGTTTTGGAGGTTCAGGTTCATTCAGAGAGGTTCATTCATTCAGAATTGCTACTGTTGAGAGTCGTATTCAAACCTAGAGATTCGGAAAAGAAGATTATGGAGATCGTTTCTACATCACCGATGCAGTCACCTTCCACCATGGCCAACTAACTCGATATCTAGGGTTTTCTAACAAAATCCTAGCCAAGTAATGTAGTTCTTTCATTATTTTCAATTGTAACGAGGGGGAACTGTTGACCATACTGTGATGATTGTAGTAGTTAAGAGACCGTACTGATTTGCAATATAAAATTATATGTTTGTTCTAAATTCTTGTCTTAGATGAAATGAATGTATTATTTTGCACAACTATGATTATTCACTATGAGTTGGAACTCAGATGCTTAATTATGGTTTTTTATACAATGGTGGTAATGAAACTTGAGGCCCTAGGTTGACACAGGTTGTGCCTTGGCAATTTAATATAGACATGGTTTAGTTTATTTTTATGCATTAGGAGTAGATTAGAGTAATATAATTGGCATGCAATAGTTAGGTCAGTCATGAAATGGGTTGTCGCAATCCGGTTGATGGTACTCCTTTTTGAGGTCGTATTTAACTATTTGTGGTACGACCTGATTCACAGTTATGGATCGCCCTCTTATAGTTGATACAGTGAGGAACTATATTATGTGGTTAGTAGTGGAGCAATGAAAACCCTAGTTTTCTCTCTCATCTAAATCACAACCAATTTACTTTGCTTTTTAGTTAATTTAGTTAAGATTAAATAATTTGGTCTTTCGACCACAAAGACAAACAATTTTCAAAAATATAATTAAGTGTTTTTGTATTGCTAAAGTGAATAATCTTAGTCTCTCTGGGATCGATATCCCTTACTCAAGCTTTACTATTCTACAATTGATACGTGCGCTTGCGTAGGGTAAAACCTAGGGCGTCTTTAAGGTGTTGTTTTTAATCACATATTTTGTACACACCTGACGCACATAAGTGACTCGGACAGAAGTTCCTTGAGTGGGAGGGTCTGAAACAGTCTCCAGATTAGCATCCATAAGCTTGGGGATGCTCAAGCGAGACATGTCTTTTGTGGCTCCTAGCTGGGATATACCCTGCAAATTGGCAGGAGTCAGAAGATCAGTACATAGCGGACGATCAAATCAAAGCTTTCTCCTCAGCACTTTAACCCTTTTGTAGACCCTACTGATGTATGAGTCTTTACAATCAACACCAAAAGACTTATAAATATATTCTGCCCTATGTAGGTCACACTCACGGCATAAACAATAAATTATGTGTCCATGAAGGATATTGTAATGTTTGAATTTGCCAGGGTCAAAGATACTAGGGATTGGGAAAATTGAGGAATGGGGTTAGAACCAGGGACCCTTAATCAGAACCATTCTCTCTTTCCACCCCTTCTCATAGTCGTTAGTCCCCGCACAAATGCCTCTGCCTTTAAAAGGGCAGAGCATGAACCTTCCCACATTACCATAAATTTTGAAGAACTGGTAGCACAATAAAAGGTCGTCAAAACCCAAATACAATCCATGGTCACGGTTTGCCAGGATTAGCATGGAAACAATTTGGAAGAAATTGGGGTTAACCTGCAAAGGGGCTATCCCCAGAATGAAGAAGATGAAATGGAAGAGGGGATGAAGGGGGAATCTGACCAGTTTGACCTAATTATAAGACAAAAGGAGGTCATAGGGGCCAACTCCCACCCCTTTCCCTCAGGAGGCTTTACATATTTCTTAAGGGACTTGACACTAGGGGTTTTCCGTTGCCCAGCAGTAAGTTTGTCAGGATTGTATGGGGAGGGGGATTCTTCGATGTCATCAACACGCTCATCTTCCTGAGGGAGGACAGGGAGTTCCTCAGTATGACTCTCAACGGATTCCCCATGGGAGAAAGGAACCAATGCCTCACTGGCACTGTTCGAGCTGGCATGAGATTCAAACATGGTGTAGAAAGAGACAAAGTTTTGAAACACTTACTGAAATAAATGAGATTTCGCTGGAGAAAATCACCGGAGAAAACAATGGAGCCCAGAAAATAACAAAAGATCAATAAGCATGAGCAAATGCAAAAGGAGATTGACAACAAAGAATACAAGAGAGCAAAAGGATACAAAGTTTTGAAGAGATTCCAAGTGTTACGTAAAATTGGATATATATAGAAGTGAGGAGGTGCATCCAAAGGGTGCATTAAATGGGGCTAAGGCGTTGCAGTTTTTCAAGATAGAATGACACATCAATTGAGGGAATCAAGCCGTAAAAATTCAATTCAAGATACACTCAAAACTAGGTCATGATTGCACTGATGTTATTAAGTTAACCCACGTGCATACACATCAATATATAAGAAGGCGAAATGAAAAGACACGTCTCAAACCTAATATTTGGGTCAAGCCCATGGGACATTGGGTCTGACCCAAAGGGGCTAGTGTAAGGGCCAAAATTCTCGGCCCATCAGAAGGGAAGGCCCAATGATAATTATCCAAAAGATAAGCGGTTCAGGGCCAATAATGAAGAAGATAAGCCTATCTTGGAAGGCCCATAACGGGTTAAGTGTTTAGGCCTAATTGGCAAAGCCCAGTTAGCAATCCAACTTGGGGATCAAGACAAGAAGTCCGGTCAGATAAGGTATAAAAGAATTGCAATTGTAAAAAGAAATCAAATCCATGAAATAAAGGGATTTGATCATAATCATAATGGGTTAAGAAATTCATTTACTCTTGTATAAATACAGTCTTAGAGCTTCAATAAGACTCATTCGAGAGTAGAGCAAAAAACTGCATCTACAAGATTACAAGAGGAATGTGAGATCAAACTCTTTTAAGGAAGTATGTTTCTTTTGATACTCTATTTGGAACAGTATGTAGTCAAATATATTTGATACGAACGTTTCTTCCTTTCCTCTTCATTTCCTAATTAAACAATGAGTTTGATAAAGAGAATACAAAATTTCAATCCAATGGAATAAACCTCTGGTGTTTCAGCAAAATAAAATGTTCTTCAAAACCTTAGATTATTGACATTTACAATCATAATGTGACAAAATTCAATCTTGTCAAAAACAATAATTATTGGCATATAAAATCATGTGACAAAAAAAAAACTTGCTATTCTTACATTGTTGACCTCGAATGCCAGTAGCTGAGCAGACAATTTTCTTACGTCACAGAAAATGTAGCAACAATCTCCTACAGTAGTGTCTTAAATGTCAAAAAAAATGAAAGAGAAACTATTAACTTCAATACAGAACTGTTTAAGAAAGTAGGGAGCATCAAATTCTTTCCCTTGAGATCCTTTAGACTCGAAAATGATTCAAGGACAAGGTACATGGCACATTAAAATCATGATAAGCAGAAAGGGGAGAAGATATTTCCTTATTCAACATACAATACAGCCTTGCTTACACCTTAAACAAATTAAGGAAAGAAAAAAAACTAGGACAACATTGGACATCAACATAAAGAAAAGGAAAATTACTAGTAAACTAAGACAGATAATGTATTGTTTGTACCAAACCAATGCTCTTTTCCTATTCTGCAGAGGTGGCTATTTGTATCTCGTACTTGGCCATGGTGGTTGTGGTTTCATTGTATGGCTTATACCAATGTGAAATAGATTCCTCACATGTTGAAAAATCTGAACTATAATCGCTACTCATTTGTGGCTTGAGCCCATCCATGCCCAATGCATACAAATAGTGAAATGGTCTAGGAGGCGGCACAATCTCCACTCCTCCCTCCAACATCTTTACCACGGCACTCATCGGTGGCCTAGCCCCTGGTGAGTCTTGAGCACACCACAAAGCAACCATACACATTCTCTCTGCTTTCTCTCTGTGCTCCTCTTCAATCCCACACTCTCCCATCATTGCTGCAAACTCGCCCTTTTCATACTTTTCCCAAACTTGTTTCGGAAACCAATCAAGGCTGTCATTTGAACCGACCTTCACATTTGGCCTCCTCTTTCCTACTATGTCAAGCAACAACATACCATAACTGTAAACATCACATTTATAAGTTATGGGAAAATTCCTCAGCATAAACTCTGGCGCAGCGTAACCAGGAGTACCCCTATATCTTGTCATTGATATGTGTGTGTCTTCCCTACTAAAAAGTTTCGCTAGACCAAAATCTGCGACCTTAGGAAAGAAGTTGGCATCGAGGAGGACATTACCGGGCTTGATGTCATAGTGAACGATCCTTTGCTTGCATTCTTCGTGTAGGTAAGCGATACCTTTGCCTGTGCCAATTGCAATTTCATGTAGCTTCTCCCATTCAAGTGCTTGTTTATGATAAGTACTGGACAGGTAGTTGTCAAGCGATCCATTTTCCATGTACTCGTATACTAATGCACTCATGAGGTTATCGTAGCAAAAACCGTACAGTCTTACTAGATTTATGTGGTAAGTTCTTCCAATTGTGCCCACTTCTGCCATGAACTGCTCTTCAGCATTTCCGCCTACGCTTTTTTTCAGTACCTTCACTCCAATCTTCACTCCATTTGGAAATTGTCCTTTGTAGACATCCCCAAAACCCCCAGAGCCCAAAGTTGTCTTGTAATTACTGGTGAAACTACAAATTTGCTGAGCTGTAAATCTAACCGGTTTCTCCCTTTCCATGTCTTGGAGGAACCTCTCAGTTGAATCTGCACCAAACTCCCAAGCTTGGACCGCAGTGGCTGTTGGCTGAGGGGCTGCTGATTGCATTTCTATTCTAATTGCTGCTTTGTTCTTCTTTACACAGTAGAAGGCCAGACCGCATATTGTTAACACTACTACCAAAACAACTACCAAAACAATTACCAAGTCTGCAAGTCGAAGTAATTTGAAAACAGCGAAATCTTAGTCTCAGTATAAGATTAATGGAATTAAAAATTTATTTTCCTTTTATATCTCTGGAACTACTTACAAATTACCGTTGTCTGGTTGTTAGAGTCTACAGCCTTTTTGAAGGTGTCTGTGAATTCGGATGGAGGAGGATAGGCAGAGTCATTTATGCTCTCCATACCTATGCATGGAGGAGCATAGATTAGTCGATGTCTGACATATTTAAACAGGAACAAAGTATAAAACAATGTGAACCAATATAAAACCACTGTCTAAATGTCAAATAAGTTGCATTTGTGTTTTAGTACTAAAGTTTATCACCATTTCTGAATTCTATTTTCCATAAAGGTTTATATCGACTTTCCATGCACAATTAATATAAATTTGTTCAAGTATATATCCGTTTGGAAAGTGTTATCAACAGGATGGGGTACAATATTGTTTAACATATGGGAATCAAATCATGCAAAAGAAAATTTATACAACTCTTTTGCTTCAAGGCTAATCGAAATTTGTTAAATCTGGAGCCATAAGGAAAAATGTGGCTACTAGTAGCATTTGATTGGAGATGACTACTTTACATAGTCATCAATGTGCCTTATGAAGACATGTACTATCGAATATGGTGTCCCTTGCCTGTAATCAAAATACATCTATAAAGGAAGTGTGATTGAAAGAGGTTTTTGTGTTTAACATGTCTAAGACTGATCATTTGCTTAATACACCTCTTTCTCTAATTGAAAGGAATAAGTCGTATCCATGACAAATTAGTGAAGGAGGGGTACATACACGTAGAGCTAGCAATTCGTGTCAACGAATCGACCCACGTGTCAACAGGGTAATCTGATACTAATCTATACGAAAATCAAACATTTTAAATATGACATAATCCAACACGAAAAATAAAAAATAAAAAATAAAAATGAAAATGAAATTGAATTTGAATTTTACACGATTCAGTAATAGTTTATTAATATATTGTAATCCATAATCAATTAGAGAACAGAAAAAATCAGTAAATAAATATAACAATAAATATTATCGTGTCAAACATGTCAGAAATTGTCAGCTCTACATACACACGAAACTCGTTACTAGCAAGTCAGATGCACATCTTTTTGTTATCGACTGAAATACTCTTTTTGCATGTATAAAAGTGTATTGTATATTTTCTACATATATATATCTATATATATAGTCACAAATATTGAGATTGAGTGAAACAAAGAGCAATGCATTCATAATTAAGCTTAATGAAAGAAAAGAAACATACCAAAGAAAAATTAGATGACGATAGTGGTAGACTAATAGCTAGTGAACCTAAGCAAAGTAGAATTTTGCTTTCGTTAGTTTTGCTCTTCATCTTGGGGCAAACCCCATTAAATAGATTCTCATGAAGTTGGTTCTGGAGGACTCTGTGGCGTGGAGTTAGACAGGGCCGGCCCAGAGGTTAGGCGGTCGTCTAGGGGCTCTGCCCCAAGGTGACCCCATTTTTTTTTTTGTATTTTCTTTGAAAAAAATAATAATATTTCTATAAGTCCTAAAAAATATAATTAGTTTTAGAATCTAATTCAAAACAAAGTATAATATAATTACACCATTTAGGATCTCAATTTGTTTTTTTAAAAAAGTAATTATTTTCCTATGGTCTAAAAAATAATAATAATTTGTTTAACATTCCAATTCTACCTAAATACTAATTTTATTTCACAATTTAGGGGCCCAAAATTTTATTATTCACTTACTATTACACTAAAAAAAAAAACTTAATTCTTCAACCCAATGAAACAAAAATCAAATCCAATTCAAACCAGTATTCTGATTAAGGTTAGAAGTCTCGCGATTGTCACACTTGCACAACAACAATAATTTTTCACGCAACTATATTTAGGAGTCTCGTGACTGCCGCACTCGTAGTATAATATGTTTTTACAATAACTCAGAAATAGAAGTTTTTTTCATATTAATATTTTTAATAATTTTTTTTTTATAATTATAATTTTTAAACTCATGAAACCTTATGTATAAAGAGTCTCACATATGATTTCGCCTAGGGCCTTTACGCATTTTCGGGATTTCAGAACCAGCCTTGGAGTTAGAGAAAGAACAGAGTAAACTCCAAGAAATAAGGAGGAAAGTAAACAGACAAAATGAATGGGTTATTTAATTGTGAGGGATTTAGCTGAATCTTTTTGTCTTCTTGGTTAAGCAAAATGTTATAATATCTATTTCATTTTATTATTATCATTACGGGCATTGAATTGGTGATTTAAACTTGATATTGCTTTAAATTTTATATTTCACAATTTCAATTTTAAATCGTTGATTTGGATGTTATCCACGTTTTATTCTTTGGAAAATTCCTTAAAAATCATACTTTTTATACCAAAAGACAAATAAATTCTAAAATATATATTTTTGGATCAATAAGTCCTACTTTTGAAATTTCTTTCCAACGAAGTCCTAAATTTTTTGTCTTTAAACCAATAAATCCTACTTTTGATACTTCTTTCCACTTAAATCCTAAATTCCTAAAAAAGTTTATCTATACATTTAGTAAATTAATTTTGATGATAAATTTATTCAATAATTAATACATAGTTTATTTTGTTATAAGTTTTAGTTACGAATAATATTATACTACGAATTTAAATAATAGTTTATCGAATTTAAATTTAATTTAGAAAACTTGAATGCATATATATATAATAATAAATAATAAAATTCCTATATATAAACTTTAATAAAAAATAATAAATTCCTATATATAAAGTTGAATAACAAATTTATATTTAGTCTAATATCTTCTATATAATTTGATAAGGGTTGGATTATTTAGAAATTCTTACTTTTGGTGTTCTTGTTCCATATAAATTCTAAATTACTAAATAATCCATTTATACCCTTATTAAATTATATGGAAGATATTAAATTAAATGTAAATTTTTAATTCAAATTTGGTATGAACACTTACATTAAACTATAAAAATTGAATGAAACTTTATTTTATTATTTTTATGTATAGTAATTTATTATATTTTTAGTTAAGTTATTATATATGCATTCAAGTTTATTAAATTAAATTTAAATTATATCAATTATTATTTAAATTCGGAATATACTATTTTTCGTAACTAAAAATTATAAAAAAATAAACTATGTATGAATTAATTAATAAAATTATCATCAAAACTAATTTACCAAGGATGGATAAAATAAAAATAAAAAGAAATTAGGACTTCATTGGAAAAGAATCTAAAAAAGTATGATTTATTGGTCAAGAAAAATATTTTAAGACTTCATTGGAAAGAAATCTCAAAAAATAAGATTTATTGGTTTAAAGAAAAATATTTTAGAATTTTATTGAATATATATCTCATAACTAGGAATCATTGATTTAAAGAGAAGTATTTTATGACTTTTTACTTGAACATAAGTAGCCATGAGATTATACTAGTCGGTTAAGACAATTAGAAAATAAGGTAAATTAAACTTTCATCTCCTAAATTATATTTTCATTCTCTATAATTTTGCTAATTACACTTTCATCCTCTAGTAATTGATTTCGGCCACCGGAGAGGAGAAATGACATTTATACCCATACGTTTTGAATAAGTTTTATTTAAAAAATATCTGAATTATGTTATTACCTATTTATCCTTTTCAATTATCATCTTCTACCCTCTCTTTTCTAAAACCCCTAAACCAATCCGTAAGCTAGAAATCCTTCAATTTACCATAGTAGAAATTGGACAAATATGTATAATTTGTAATGATAAAAATCAAATATTCTTATATAAGAGGCGAATCTAAGCAAAAACAGAGCACAATCGTTTCTAAGTAAAAATAACCATGGCAGGTTAGGGATCACATAATCGTATTTTGCTATTTTTTATTGTTTGTCTTCTTTTAATGATCTATTGATTAAAGGGTTGGTGATATTTTGGGTTTTTCTTGGTATGACTTTTGAAAAGTCAATTGAGTTTTGGGAAATTAGAGATACCCATAAGCTGAAATGGCAGTTTTGTTGTGGATATTCAATTTTGGTCAGTTTCTTTCTTCATTTGATCATGTTGGTTGCGTGGCTGGTGGATGGGTTGCGTGGTGGTGGCGCACGGAGTTGGATGGGTTGTTGGTTGGTTTTAGCGGTGGAGATCAGTGGTGGTGGTGCTTGGAAGAGGTTGGGTGGTGTTGCTTTGATGTGGTCGTTTTGTGGTTGTGCGCAGAGGTGAAGATGGTGGTTGTGTGGTGGAGATCATTGAAGCGTGGAGCTGGTGGCGTGTACCAGATCTGGTGGTTGCTGGAACATGGTGGTGGTTGCTTGAGGCAGTGATGGTGGTTGCCTGAGGCGGTGATAGTGAAGCTTGATTTACAAATAATTAGAGAAAATGGTGGTGGAATTATGGTTTTGATTTAGGGGTATTGAATGATGATAGAGCTAGAAGATAAATGACATTTTGGTTTATATAAATTGTAAAAGGAAGGGTAGGCTTGTCATTTCACATCTTAATGTGTGGACAATTATGTTATTTCACATATTTAGGGGTAAATAAGTCATTTCATACCTCAAAATTGGGTCGACTAGTTTTGACTTCACCATAGATTGAACTGAGGAGTCAAAATAAAACAAATAAAGAGTGAAAGTGTAATTAGCGAAATTATAAGAAATGAACCTATAATTTACATTAATAGCATAGAGCGAAAAGTATAATTTACCCCGGAAAATATGGAACAAGTCTTCAACCCAAACTTGGGTCATGGCATCTGCAACACAGAGCTAAACAACGCGGACTTCTAAGTCAACTAATAAATGAATGCAACTGTAGTTCAACTATTGAAAATTGGACTGAGTCATATCGAATTATTTTTAATTCAGGTTTTAAATAATTAATAATAAACAATGTTGAACAAGACTCAATTAGAATATCACTTAAGCCCTGTTTGTTTTTTGGTTTTGGGTCCATTTGGTATGATCTGATCTCAATTTATAATGATTAGGCCATTTTTGTTTTGACTTGGTCTCAAAAATTGAAATTAAACCAAATGGAATGTTTTTAGACCTAGCTTTTTATTGGGTCAAGTTAGTCTGGTTCCAAAAATTGGTAACCAAAATCATAATTTTGAGACACCAACCACACGACAAACAAAACAAAATGAATTAAATAATACATAATAATAATAAAAAATAAATATAATAATAAATAATAAATAAATGAATAAATAATAATTTAATAAAATATATTTATAAATTAATAAATATAAATAATAAATATAAATAATAAATAAAATAAAATATATTTATGAATAAAATAAAAATAAATGAATTAATAATAATTAATAAAATAAAATAAAATATATTTATAAATTAATAAAAATAAATGAAGAAAAAATAAAGAAAATATGAATAATAAAGAAAATGAATTAAATAATATATAATATATAATAATAAATATAAATAATAAATAAAATAAAATATATTTATAAATAAAATAAAAAGAAATGAATAAATAATAAATTAAATTAAATATATTTATAAATTAATAAAAATAAATGAATCAAAAATTAAAAAAATGAATTAAATAATTGTAGCGTCTGATATTTTTACGTCCTAATTAAAAAATTTATTAACAATTAAGTGCTTATGTGATTATGTGTTTAATGTGTTGATATGCTTAGTATGACATACATGATTTATGTGAGATTAAATTTGCAAGTTGCATGTGGTACTTTCATTTTGAGGATAATGAAAAGTGTTGAAAACGATTTCGGGAAATAAATGACCAAAGGGTAATTGGTATTTTCATATTAGGAGGACTTATGGAAATTGTAGAGATTTAGTTAAGTGTTGGTGTATGAGTGGTGTGGTGGTAAATACAGAGGAAGACATGGGATAAAAGGGTAATTGAGAGTTATGATGACACTCTTGTAATTAATCTTAAGTTGAGAGGAATTTGGTATTTTCACAATTCGGAGTGTTGTCTAATTCTCCACCATTAATTTCAAGTATTCTTTCATCTCTATTCTCAACCGTTGGATCATAGGGCCTTATTTGGAAGACACACAAATGCATGAATGAATTATTCTTGGTCTTTCATTTGCAAGACTTCATTTCTACCCTTGGATCATTATCTCATTTTCCTTGCATTATTCTCAACTCTTGGATGAGAGGAGAATTAATGGAGAATCTCTACACTTGTGTATCTTCTCTCCTTTGCAAGACTTCCATTCTCTCAACACAATCTCTTGTTCTTTCCTTCTCTCTTTGTTTGGTGTGGTTTAGGGTGGTGTTCTTAAGCTACTCTTAGGTAAGTCTCTCTTCCACTCTAGGGTTTAGTTTACAAGAATCCTAACTTTCAAGTTCATAAGTTCCTTATACTTGTATTGATTATTCTCTTCCATTTGTACATTCTTGTGAAAGATTGAACCTAGTTTCCAATCATTAAGTAGGTTCACTTGTGGTAACTTTTACACTCATCTTGTGAAGAAATCATTGGTGAGTTCACAATTTCATTCTCTTGAGTTAATTCTTTAATGAAACCCTAAAATTTGTTATCATTATGGTTGATCTAGTTCTTGTGGTTGGAGCCACTTTTGAATGATATCGGTTTATTGTGACACCATTGTAATCTTGTTGTTCATTGAATGGTGTGTTGCTAGTTGGAAGTTATGCTTTTGATCACTTGAATTGGTAGCTTGGCTTAGACCTCTTTTGGAATCCTTGTGTTAGATTACTTGGATTGAGGTAGAGGAAAAATGAGTTATTTTAGTTTTTGTACGATGGTAGGTGCGTCTATATGTATATATGTCGTATATATATATGCGAGTTGAGTCTTGATAACTTAGATGATGAACTAGGCCCTTGAAAGCATGATTGTATGATATAAATACTTGTTGTTTATTGCTTATAAATGTGAGATTATAAGCATATTGATAAGTTTGACATAATATATTGCATAACGAGATAAAACATGTATTATGATGAGACGTGACTAAATTGAGAATTTTGCATATTGAGTACACCTTGTCGCGTGAGTACATTGGTGTTGGTCTATGCCACTCACGTAACTAGGTGTGAGTAGTCGTGTGTTGGATCGTCGTAAAAACTAGCCAGGTGGTGCTTCTCGCTCCAACGAAACTAGTCTTCCAAGAAACAGAGACAATAGGGTGAGGACTTGTTCCAAATCCTATTTTCATAACCGCGTTTGTGTTCACAATATTCCACATTGAGAGTGCATATCTAAAGAAATGATTGGTACGACACTTTACCTTCCTTTATGAACTTGTATCCTCAAAAATGAATGGTTAGAGAATGATCTCGTTGACCCTTAAAGATAGGGTGTGTGGTGGTGAGTGTGTACTATGAGTAATATTGAGTTACATTACACTTAAATTGTCATATATGTAATTGTGATAATTGTGTTATATCATGTTATATTTGTGGATGATTATGATGTGAGCATGCATGGAAATTGGTTGTTGGGTTCAATGGGGTTCCGGATTGGCGTGAGAACCATGTGGGATAAGAGACCGACATAGGATTAGTTGCATGTACCATGGGTGAGTTGTACGACTCAGACTACCGAGATTGAGGCGATGATGCTTCCTCTACTAGGCTAGTGAGCTCACCCCATAATTTTATATATTTTTTAGGTGATGATCCGGTTGGGAGAGTTCCGTAGTCTCTCCTTGGATGTGTGACACTTTGTCCACCCTTTTGTGTATGGGTGGTAGACCGTATTACTTTTGTAAAACATTAGTGTAATATACATGCATACATATGCTTATCTTTTGTAAACTTGTAAGCAAATGATTAAATACTTATCTTTTGTCAGTTGGCATGTTAGCCGGGAGTTTAACTTTGATATATGTCCCTCGGAACGCTATGCGCGAGAATTCTTTTCTTTTGGTACACTTCTGTGCCGATAATGTAAAACCACGTACTTTGATCATATATGACATATTTCGCTTTAGAGTGCTTCAATGAAGTCTTTGAATCCTTTCATTTGAGTTATGAAGTGGATTATTGCTATTGAATGTGGTTATTAGGAATTTGGCCGAAAATGACGTTTTTCTAGGTTTTCAAACAAACCTTTTTCGTTTTGAATGGAAAAATCCATTTTCGCCCACTCCCATAGCCCTGGGAAATTATCTTCTTTTAGAAATGATTTTAAACCCATTTTTGTAAAGATTGTGAATTTTAGAAGTCGGTGGTAGTTAAAACGGAGACCGAGGGCAAGATGGATAATTTTATGAGATTTTAAAGAATCACTTTTATACAAAGTTTGCGTTTTACGCATTTTTCGAGGTCTCGGTGACTGTTTTTGAATTCCGCAAATGAAAAACTCACTTTTCAAATAATTGTGATTTTTCGTATCCGACGGCACAAAAAACGGAGTCCATATGCAAAATCGGCATATTTCTATTTTTTTCCAAAAACTTCACAATTTTGAAGTTAAACTGCTGGAAAATGTAGCTAACTACATTGTTGTTACATTGAAAAATGTAGTCAACCACATTAGGGGCTGCAACAGCCAACTCCATGAGCGTATTTGAAAAATGCGTAGTTTCAATCTCATGCCTCCGAATTGAGACTGGTTTGTTTCTATGTCTTGTCATATGTCCAAATATATGAGATAAAATTTGAAATCACATATTTGCCTGTGAAATGATTGTTTTACCTTTGCTGAAAGTGGGTACTTCAACTTTTCGTTTTGGTCGGCGTTGTCCGATACTGTTTTAAAAAATGCATTTCTCTCGCCTCGGACCTCCGAATTAGGTCTCGTTTGTTCTAGCGGCTTGTGTTAGGTCCAAACTTTGTATTTGTACTTGAAAATTACTATTTTACCCTTTGGTGAACATGAGATGTTTAAATGGTCCATTTAAGGTACCGTTTGTTTCGTTTCACTCCTATTTCGATCCCGAGTGATCTTTTTGGTATCCTTTAAGCATGAAATTACATTTTTACCCTTGTGTGGGTGTTAGACGACTATATATTTTATTTTATTTTTGTTTCTTTTCACTTCCGCGTCATTCCCTTAAGTCTTAGGCTCATGTTTCGAAGTCTTAGGAAATTCGGGGTGCGACAATAATACTCCATTCGTCCCAAAAAAAGTGTCCACTTTAAAAAGTCAAAACACTTTATTTAGTCAATTTACCAATTTAACCTTCAAGTATTAAAATTATAAAACATATACACTATAAACTATCACATCATTATGGTAGAACCATGGGTAAAGTTGGTACTTCATTAACTAACACTACAATAAAATTCATCATCTTAAAAATTTGGATTCCCCAAAAGGGACTTATAATTTGGGACGGAGGGAGTGCATAAAAAGAATAATAATAAATAAATATAATAATATATAATAAATAAATGAATAAATAATAAATTAATAAAATATATTTATAAATTAATAAAAATAAAATATAAATAATAAATGTAAATAATAAAATAAAATATATTTTAAAATAAAATAAAAATAAATGAATAAATGAATAAATAATAATATAAATAATAAATTAAATAAAATATATTTATAAATTAATAAAAATAAATGAATAAACAAAATAAACAAAATGAATTAAATAATACTCCATCCGTCCCAAAAATCAGTGTCCACTTTTCGTCTTTTAACCGTCCCAAAATAAGTGTCCACTTTGAAAAGTCAAAGCACTTTATTTAGTCAATTTACCAATTTAACCTTCAAGTATAAAAGTTATAAAACATATACACTATAAACTATCACAACATTATGATAGAACCATGAGTAAAGTTGGTACTTCATTCACTAACACTACAATAAAACTCATCATCTTAAAAATTTGGATTCCACAAAAGGGACTTATAATTTGGGACGGAGGGAGTGTATAAAAAGAATAATAATAAATAAATATAATAATAAATGAATAAATAATAATATAAATAATAAATGAATAAAATATATTTATAAATTAATAAAAAAATGAATAAATAATAAATTAAATAAAATATATTTATAAATGGTCTGGTTCCATTTTTCTAAAACCGAGACCATCAGACTAGATCGCTTACCAAACAGACTTTCAGTTTATGGACCACATTAGACTGAACCGGACCAGATCAGACTAGACCAGACCAGACCAAACTAGTTACCAAACAAGGTCTTAAGAACAGATATTTTGAAAACAAATTATATATTATTTATTTATTAATAATGGCGAGATGAATAAAAGTACTAATGAATTGTTATCGATATTGCATATTCATATTATGAATCTAGTTGAAACAGATAAACAAAAAATATTAGTAACTATATAATATATCCCGTCCAAATCGTTTACAATGTTTACTTGTGGAAGATCCTGCCTTATATCACAAGATTTCGATTTTTCATATATAAATATAACTTTCGTAAAACATTTCACCATAATGCCTATGAACGGTTCTCATGGAGTGGCTGATCATATTACTATAGAGTTAATTTGAACAATTAGAAATTGACCCCATTTTAGGTGAATGTGATGACTATGGAAGGCTCAAAGCTACAACTGTAAGTGTATCTTTATGCACACGATCATAAAAGAACAATCCCTATCACGCCCCGAATTTTAAGATTCCAAACCCGAGGTGTAAACTGTGGGATTAAGGTTTTAAAAATAGTAAATAGGTTATTTTGAAAAAAATATAAATGTTATTTCGAAAATTCATTCATTTCAATGAAAATGTCTGTTTATTTATAAATACCTTTAGTAAAATTTTTGGCAACATACCTTTTAAAATATTAACTCCCGAAAGCGATAAAACCTATCGATATATTAAAATATGAAATAAAACCCATTTTCAAATCCATATTTCAAATCTCAATTCCAATAGGATCTACCAATCCACCACATGCCATCCAGACTTTATTTCAAACATAAATCCTATTTAAACACCATATATTACATAAGGAGTACAAACATAGTATTTTACATCCCCAAAAGTTTACAAGTCAAAAGTGAATATATACAGAAAAATATACAACAAAAATTCTTCTACTCCTCAACAAGTACACCCAGTCGTCCGGTGAGTAGAAAACATCTAAAGGGACATGCAAATGGGTGAACTCTAAGTCCAGTAGGGACGGGATAATAACTAGCAAGTAACAAATAGCGTGCAAATCATTCATATGGCACATTAGGGTCTAATAGTATATAATAACAATAAAATCAAACCTGTCAGAACTCATAAGGTTCTTTAAAATTTCTCACGCCCCAAATTCCTATTTTGAACCCTTTTAGGAACTGTTTCACCCTGGGATCGTGCCCATCGCGTAAGTCTTCATTTCCTTTTAGGGACCGTTTAACCCTGGGACCGTGCCCCTCGCGTAAGTCTTCATTTCCTTTTAGGGACCGTTTAACCCTGGGACCGTGCCCCTCGCGTAAGTCTTTGGTTCTTTTTAGGGAGTGTTTAACCCTAGGACAATGCCCATAAAAATCCCTTGATCCCTATGGCATAGAGCCCCCAACGTACTACCCAATAACCCCACATTTATGCCAATAAATTACTCAATCCCCTATAATAAAACTCAACAACCACATCTCAGTTTCAATTCAAGGAAGCAGAGTTGTACACATAACAGGGTTAGTACCTATGGTTCACATAGCAATATAATTGCAATAAAATGCAGCTATAACACAGCTCCTCTCAAAAGTTCAATTCACGAATATCATGTACAAACCCATTAAATATAACATGGCAATTCTATTCATACACATATAACATACACACCAATAACAGGATAGTACTTCACAGTTTAAAAGTTAACAATGAATTGCCAAATAGCAAGCAACCTAATAATAGTTCTCTATACCACTGGTGGTTCCAAAATAAATAATTTGCTCCCCAAATGGAAATTTTATCAACCAATTGGGATGCTACTACCAGCATACCTTTCTTTGACCCGACTTCTTCCACCCAGTACCCTTAATCAATAGCTACCTTAAAACTATTACAACACCAATCAATCATATTTCACATAAGGCAAAGAGGAAACACTGTTTCAGCATCAACAAGTATACAAATTTTACTCGGATATACCAACATGGATTTAATTGCAACATTAAAGTAATCATCAAAACCTCCCTGCTAGACCCAAATAGAAGGCAGGATAGAAGGACACTTAAGATTCACAATAAATAGTAGATAATTTAATTCACCCAGAATATGAATTCATTTAGGCAAGAAATACACTACTTCCCTACAATCACATAATTCACCAAATATAACCAATACTAAACCAATCTGAAGACCTAACTATTCTGCTTCATATACAAATGACATGTATAATCAAATCAAGTCTTAAGAATAATATCAAGATCATTTCACATCAAATTTAGGAAAAATATTTATATATAGATTTCGAAAAGAGTAAACCCCCTACCTGTTGTAGACACTGTCGCTACCTCTTCTTTTCCTCTCTTCTCTTAATTTCTAGTAGCTTAATTCATATGAGGAAGTCATAACAGTTGCGAAATGCTCCCCAATCCCATCTTCTCCGTTTTCCTACACCCTCATACTGCCGTTTTGGTTCCTATCATCGTGTGCTGACAATATAGATATATGTGTTTATAAGGGATTCATGGTATCTAGACACGTGTGGAGATGAGTAATCCATTGTGTCTTGAAGTCTATCTATCTCTCTCTCTATATATATATTAGTGTCCTATATATGTACTGGAGGCAACTATCCCTTTATATATATATATACCTATCTATGTGTGGCCAAATTATAAAGTTAACCGCCAAGGTTTGCTGCCACAAAGCAATACATAAATACGTGAGTTTAAGACCCAATAAGTGCTCAAATGTATAAGTAATGTGCTGGTAACTTTGTCACATATATGATGATCAGTATATATTCCTCCAACTTTGTTTTATTTTCCTCATTAAATACTAACCCACCTTTGTGACTCTTGGACCATGTTAGTTTCATGTTTTTTTTTCTTCAATTGGGTACTACTAAATTTAAAATAAACAAGTAGAAAATATATGTCATGAGATGAAAATCTAAGAACCTTGTGATGTAATTAGAAACATGGGAGATAAATGAACCTAACTACGTGCTTAAATGAAAATCATCTTAAATTTAATTATTCATTTTTTTTTTTCATACTCAAATAGTTACTAATTTTTTTCTAAATAGACAATTAACTAATAACAATAAATTAATAAATTAATTAAATTCAGAATCTTACAATCACGTTGTTGCAAGGGAGTTACCTGTAACTGCTTATCTAATGTGGGGTGTTTTTGTAATTTTAAAATCTATTAATATAAACAGCATATAGTGGAAGAATGACAAAATTCAATTCATTCTTTCACTTTTTCCGTAAATCTCTCCATCTTACTTCCTTTGGATTTTTTTTTTCATCTTCTTTGTATTTAGGGATATTAACATAAAACTCTTCCTAATTTTAGTTTTTGATCAGAGGTGCCATATTGCCCCCTATACTATAAAGAATATCTTCATAGACCTTCCTTTCATTCTCAAAATAGTGTAGTTTAAGGAAAAAAATGTTAAAATGCTTGTCATTTGGAGTCGGAAGGGGGGTCTTTAAGGGGGGCATTTGATAAGAATCTGAAACTAGAGGGGGATATTACGAATATGCCTTATATTTATTCTTGTTTGATTTTCTTCTAATTGAACATGATATTAAAGTAAGAAGTCTTGTGTTCAAACTTACCGTCACCCACATTAAAAAGTTGTTTACGTCTGTTGGATCAAACAAACAGGTCATGCATAAAAGGGCGTGTTGGACCAAAGTACGATCCATTTAAGGGGTCATCTATTGCACTCGAGATTGCTTCTACCCATGGCCGACCCTAAGATTCTTAAAATTCATTGAGGCATTAGGCGATGCCAAATGTGAGACACTTTCTATATAAAACTTCGCATGCTTAAAACTATAAGTGAAAAAAAAATTATATATATTAACATTGAAAATTTTGAAAACAAACTCCATCTTGGTGGTGTCACAAAAAGTTATTATCATTGTATGAGTGCTACAATCGGTGAGAGCATTAGGTGTAGTCGAGAAACGTTTTGCCAGTGCGACACATCGACAATAATCTTCTAGCCCCAATCACAATAAATTGTTGGATTGTATTATGCTATAGATTTATTGGGTTTAAAATTTTAAATCCTTTTATTTGGGGGGCCTTGAGTGAAATATAAAAGTTTGCGGCCCTGAATTATGGAGTTGAATTAGGCTTTAGTTTGATTTAGGTTGGGAAACAAGTTATTTTTTGGGGCCTATAGTAGTACTATTTTTAAAAATAAATAAAAAAGGAGGCCCTTAATTGTAGAATTGCAATAGGATTTAGTTCGAATTGGATTAGAAATCTAATTAATTATTATAAATTTTTAAGTATATTAGTACTAATTTTTTAAAAAATCATTTGTTCAGGCTTCTCCTTTATAGAAAATACTAATTTGTTCAATTTAATCCGATTTTGGTCTACTTTATAATCCTTATTTCTTCATTATATTTTGAAGTCAAAATAAGAATTAGACCCATTATTTTTAACCCTATTTTCTTCAATTTCATCTGATTTTGCTCCATTAAGAAACTTTAATTTCTTCCATTTCAAAACCCAATTTCTACTGATCAGACCAGAATATTTGGTATTCTGGGCATTAATAAATACTTAGTTAATCTCTTTATTTTATTAATAAGATATTCTTATTTGAGTTGTGTGTTTAAGCATGTTTCAGGAGTCTTAACACAAATTTGAATTAATTTCGGATTTTTAGCAAATCCGTCTGATCCAGAACAATACTTGGAGGATAAATGCACAGAATTCAGAACAAGGTACAAGTCAGCAAAGCAGAGTACAAATGGTTGAAGCACAAAATCGCATAATAAAGAAATATTAAAATTCAGGAGTCATCGATCGATCGGCCAACGTCGACATTGGGAAATGTGTGCGAAGATACTGCAGATTTATGACTTTGTGTGCAAGCATATCAGAGGGTAGATTAGTCCATTCACTGTTGTTACTTGGTCCTCACACCAAATCTTTTTGGAGTGCAAGAAAATACATGCTATATCTACACCAACTTTTTTCTATAAATATATGAAAAATTCATGAAGAGAAGATATCCTGGATAATTTGGATCATATATCATCGCTCATACAAAAAGTCTCTTTATAGAGAGGCTCTCCTCAAGAACTCAAGAACCAACTATCCAACCGTGAAGATGGTGGCTTCATCAACGATGCAGTCTCTTTTCTCCATGAGCGGCTAGTCGGTATCTAGGGTTTCCAACGAAACCCTAGTCAAGTAATGTAGACTTTTAATTGATTTTATTGCAAAGAGGGGAAACTGAAGGTCACTTATATGATGATTACGTAGTGAGAGACCGAACAAGACCACATAAATAAGATTTACTTATTCATTATTTACTTAAGCTGAGATTGAATTAATGGTTTATCTTGAACAATTATGTTTTACTAAGGGCAAGAAATCCAATGTTTAAATAATGGTTTATACATAATGGTACTTAACAATATGAAAAGGTTTTAGGGTCATACGGTTCATACTAAGAGGGGATGATCATTAATATGTTTTTAATTTCATGTTTTAGGAGTAGTTGTAGTATAAATGCATACAATGGTCATACCGTTCAAAAATGAAACTGTAGTAAACTAACCTTTGATTACATCTCTTTTGGGATTAGGCAACTGCTTGTTGCATTACTAATCTGATTTGTATAAGTTGTATCTCACTCTTGCAATAATAAGATTAAATGACTATATTATGAGACTAGTGGTGTAGTTGGAGCAAAATCCTAGACTTGTTTATCTTGATTCACAAACACAAAAACTATCTTTTTATTTTATGTTTATTAGTTACAAAACAAACCAATCAAAACAACATTTATAATATAATTCAATTTTCTGCTTTACAATTATTTGAAATACAATTCTGATCTCTGTGGTTCGATACCGTCTCTACCCAACTATATTATATACTACTCGCGTACTTGCGACTGAGAGGTAAAACTAGATCATGTTAATTATTCATTTTAAACACTTTTATTTACATACGACTAAAACCGATCACAAGTTTTTGGCGCCGTTGCCAAGGATCAAACGGATATTTCAGATTATTGTATTGTAGTTTATTAAATTATTGTACTAATTTTAGTTTATTTTTTCATTTCTTATTTTTATTTGTAGGTCAGAAACCACACTGTTTGAAACTGCAAAATTTCCAATCTTCGATCGACCGTCTCCTTCAGCGATCGTTCGGTAATTCCACGATTGTTCGTAACTTCCTCTAATCGATCGGTGATGCGACGTCAGGTGTGTAAAAATATGTGGTTAAAAATGATACCTTAACGACTCTAGATGTTATCATACGCAAGCGCACGTATCAATTGTAGAATAACAAATAGCTTGAGTAAGGGATATCTATCCCACATCAATTAAGATTGTTCACTTTAGCAATTCAAAACCACTGAATTATATTTTATGAGAATGGTTTGTTTAGGTGATCAAATACCAAATTATCTATTTTAACTAAAATTATCTAGAAAGCAAATTAAATTGGTTGTGGTTCAAATGAGAGATAAAACTAGGGTTTTCATCACTCCACCACCAACTGCATAATATAGTTCCTCAATGTATCAACTGTAAGAGGGCGATCCATAACTATGAATCAGGTCGTACCGTAAATAGCTAAATACAACCCCAAAAAGGAGTATCATCAACTGGATTGCGACTACCCGTCTCATGACTGACTTAACTAGTACATGCCAATTATATTACTCTAATTTACTCATACTACATGAAAATAAACTACAACATGTCTATATTATGTCGCCAAGGCACGACTTGTGTCAACCTAGGGTTTCAAGTTTCATTACCACCATTGTGTAGAAAACCATAATTAAGCATCCGAGTTCCTGCTCATATTGAATAATCATAGTTGTGCAAAATAATACATTCATTCCATCTAAGACAAGAATTTAAAACAATCATATAATTTTATATTGCAAATCAGTACGGTCTCTTAACTACTACAATCATCACAGTATGGTCAATAGTTTCCCCTCGTTATAATTGAAAACAATTAAAGAACTACATTACTTGGCTAGGGTTTTGCTAGAAAACCCTTGATACCGAGTTAGTTAGTCATGATAGAAGGTGACTGTATCGATGATGTAAAAACGCTCTCCATAGTCTTCTTCTCTGGATCTCAAGGTCTGAATATGGATCTCAACAACAACAAGTCTGAATGAACGAACCAGCCAACCTCCCTCAATGAACGAACCCTAATGAACGTCCCCTTAACCTCTGATATATGATCGTGTATATATAGGCAATGGTATAAAGAGGTCCTTTCAGTCTTTTCACTCCTTACTTCATGCAAACCCTAACTTATGATATATACAGGTGTATATACATGTATGTAGAGGTCCGGAATCACATGCATGTCTTCAAATCGAACTGGGGGTAAAACATGCAAAATCCATCGAAAAACCTCAAATTATTGCCGCACTTACCCTGCAAGCGTATATGGCTTACGCTTCAAGAGTAGCTGGCCTACGGTTCAAGCATAGGTCCCAAGCGTACCTCCAAGTGTAGGTCCAAGCGTAAAAATGTGATTTCCAGCCACTTTTTGAAACTGAAAGCGTAGGCAAAAGCATAAGTATTTAATTGAAAACCACTTTTTTCCGTGAATGCACCAAAATGACCGTCTTGAACCCACTACACTTTTTGTTGAAGACGAAGACTTCTAGAAATGTCGTTTTTGCCTTCCGGGAGCTATTTTTGTCTCAGACTGCCTCCTTGTCTCTCCTTTTGGATAGAAAGAACACACTCTTCAGTTAATTCACCGAAGTTAACTATATTTCTTTGTTAAGCTCCTGAAACATGCTTTAACACGCAAAAAAATACCAAATAATGGAATGAAATGGCGTAACAATAGAGAGTTAAGGGGGCAAAAGGTCAAATATTTGACAACTATCACACCCCCAAACTTACATATTGCTAGTCCCTTAGCAATAAACTCAGGGAACTTTCTTGTGATGATTTCTTTTCCATCTATTCTAACTAATCTTACCTAATCCCTTACTTTCATGAGGGTCGATGATTACACTCAGCACGTGTAATAAGCATTTTAAACCCCTAAGTTACCCCTAGTGGACGAGTGAAGTCTCGTGAAGGTTTCCAGTGATGGTACCTATAAACATCTCAGTTTTCTATAATCACACAATCATGAGTTCACAAACAAGTTCAATTAAGTCATGATATCATGTAAAAGACAACATGGATGTAAATATTCCCACTCACTACCAAACAATAATTTTATCGAGCTTCATGTCATGAATGGTTCCCACTAAAGTGAATAATTTCGCTACTTTCTACTCTCATTCCGAACAACCTTTTGTGTTTATGTGAACATTCTACCATGGTATTTCAATCTCTCTTTTCCTACTTCATTGATCAAATTTTGCCATTTTTCGTAAAAATTCATCTTTTCATCTTTCTACTTTTATCCCTTTTTGTCTTTCTAAGTCTCCGGAGTTTCCAGCGAGGATTTTTAGTCCCGACCAACTGGGCCTGAGCTTCTTTCGTGGGATTTATGCTCATTAGTCTTTTCCCCTTTAAACGCGAACAGTGATATTGGTGATACCAAGACCCAGTTACTCAGATTGAAGAACTACTTTTTGCATTTTATTTTTTCAACATAATTTTTTTTCAATTTTCTCCATTCAATTTTTATCAACTCCCCATCTCCCCTTTTATTGTGGCAAAATTATTTTTCAACTTACATAGTCCAAGATCAACTTATTTCCCATAATGATTGTGTGTTTGTGCTTATTGGTCAATGTCATCCTTTTCGGTTTTAATTTTACTAATCACTCACCCATGTAAAACCACATCATTTCACTTAGCTTAATCTAATCGTTACTCTCATAAATGGGAATATCACAACATATACTGCTCATTCATTATAAACATAACTTAATCAAATTGTAATGCTTTACTCATGAGTGAAAACAAAGAACTGCTCCAAAAAGTTTCAATTTTCAATTTTTTTCGAAAATTTTCATTCCTTGCAACTATATTCCCTCACCCCCAAACTTAAATGAGACAATATCCTCATGGTCAAAAATAATGTATGAGAACGGATATAGTTACCCTTGAAGCTCAATTTTGGAATCAACATCGAAACACTTGATCCCCTCCTCCAAACTTGATTTGGATCACCTGTAAATATGATCAACAAAGCACAAATACTCAATCATAGCAAGGGAAAGGAAAATTTCAAAAATATCCAGAAATTCACACAAAATTTTCAAGGAACTAAAAATTCTTTTTTTTTTCCCGATTTGGCCTTAAGGGTTACAATCCTATGAATTAAAAATGCAAAGACGTGGACTTAATGGTCTACTGTCTCTAAAATAAATGAAATTACTAAAACTAAATGACATCCTATTCTACAAACCGAGGCTAGAAGCCAACTTTCACAGCCTAGGACCAATGTTTAACGTCTTCGGCACGATAGGGCCACTCAAAGGGTTATCCAACACCCTTCCTCTCTATAACACTTCTCTTACTCATAGGACAAAATGTAAGAAGTAACTCCCTTAGTGCTCTCATCTGTGAACAATTAATATTATCCATGACATCAAATATAGAACAATAATCACCATATAAAGTACCTCCTCTATCACGTTCTAATTTCACCCTATGCACGGTTAATGTGTTCAACAGATCCTCTTTCAATACCTTATGTAATGTTCCCTTCACCACTTTTCATTAAACTGACAAATGTCATAAATTCTGGTCCTGGATCAATTTCCTCATAATATCTCAATCTCTGCCCATGTATCACGAACCTTTTATCAAATCCTATTTCTCCGCGGGGGTAAACCGATTTAACTCTCCGTGGTCCGTCCCATCTTTGTCGGAATTTATATAGAAACACTTTTAGCTTTGGATTACATTGCCATTTCCGGCCAAGCTCAAAGAACTTAAGATGAACATGATTAACATGATGTACTCTTGCTCGAGATATGTATCTTCGAGTATCCTTATATGCACAACTCCGTATCCCCTCACACTTATCTCTCAATCGAGGATCTTCCAAGGCATATAGTTTTTCTACCATGTGTATACCTAACACTAGTTCATCTAGAAAGGTGCCCTTATCCTTAGTAGGTTATTTAAAAGTTCGTGACAATTGATCATCTCTAATAGCCTCCATATCTTGCTTATTGGTCACTAAGGTCTTCTCTCGACCTTCAGTGCCATCATACAACCCAATCTTATACAATAAGTTGTCGGGCACCAATGCCGCTGGTGACATAAATGGAGATTCAGGCGAATCTCTTGGCTCCCCTCATGTGTCAAACTTTGCATTCGACCTTTCAATCACAGCATCCAAGTCATTCCTTGCTCGACTCCTCTGAGGTACCACTTCCTCAACCATCTTATCAATATTAAAACACTATTCTGGTTCTGGTAATTGATGGTTGATATCAAATACATTCATCCTCATCTCTAGATTCCTAAAAGATATATCCATAACCCCTGTTCTGTAATCAACGCATACATTTGCCGTAGCAAAAAATGGTCTTCCTAAGATAAATGGATATGTCTCCTTGATCTATGGTTAAGTTCCATATCTAACACCATAAAGTTCACAGGATAATCAAACTTACCCACTTGAACAATGGCATCCTCCAGAATTCCTCTCAATTGTCTAGTTGATCTGTCTGCCAATTGAAACACCACCGATGTAAGATTGAGCTCTCCCAACCCTATCTATTGATAAACTAATTAAGGTAATAAATTAACACTCGCACCGAGTACAAGAAGAGCTCTACCAATCTTTTGGTCACCAATGACACCAGAAATAATAGGAGCACCGAGATCTTTCCTCTTAGGTGGAGTATCACTCAGTAAGATCGAACTTACTTGTTTAGTCAACAAAATATTATTTGTGACCTTAGTTATGCTTTTATGCTTTTGGCTACAGAGGTCCTTCAAAAACTTAACATAGGGTAGTATTTGGTCTATAATGTCTAAGAGAGGCAGATTAATCTTGACTTGTCGGAATGTCTCCAACATTTTTGACTCTTTATTCTTACCATTTTTGGTCGGCTATCTAAGACGTTGTGGGAATAGTGTTGCCTCCTCATAGTATGCCCTATCCGACTCACCTAGTATTGTGTCCTCCTGTTCTTCCTCCTCTTGAGGTTAATCTTTCTGAACTTTCTCAACCTCTTTCTTTTGAGTTTCTTCTTTTGCCTTTCTTTGAACTTCTTGGGCCTTTCCTCATGCTGTTCCTCAGCCCTATTTTCCACCTCCTTTCCACTTCTCAAAATTATGAC
Source organism: Cornus suecica (assembly GCA_963922005.1). Classification (NCBI taxonomy): domain Eukaryota; kingdom Viridiplantae; phylum Streptophyta; class Magnoliopsida; order Cornales; family Cornaceae; genus Cornus; species Cornus suecica. The sequence continues at coordinate 67,353,504 of OY998238.1, read as the reverse complement.
CACTTGGACTGTCTCATGACGGGTCTCAACAAAGGATTCAAGATCCAGTGCTTGTTGTGACTTTAGGTAATATTCTTTTTATCCTATCCACAACATTCACTAGTTGTACCATTTGAGCAAGGACTTGGGAATGAGAGTTCATTGTTTGGATGGTCGCCTGATAATTATTAGATTGATTTTTTAACTCCCTCAGGGCACTCATCACCTCTTCTTCAAAGCCAGGTGGTTTCGGCGGTGGATTTTGAATTGAATTTTGACGTTGGAGATAGTTTTGAGGATATGTAGGGTAAGCTTGATTTTGATTGAATCCTTGGGTTTGGTTTCCTTGAGGCTGAGTTTGATAATTATATGGTTGGACAATCTGATTATTATTGAATGGTTGGAGAGCCTGAGAATTAGTGGATGACTATCTGGGTTGGTAATTTAACTGAGAGTTTCGAGCCATGATTGTTTGTGGGGATTGAAATGATTGTTGACTCTGTTGAAACCTTGGTTGTGAATTATATGATTGTAGTTCCTGAGGGAACATTGATTTCACATTCGAAGATTGAGATGAAAGAGAGGGATAATTTTGGACACTTGATGTGTATGAATTGGTGAAAGGAGCATTGTTTGGGTCGTTCCATGCTACATTAGCATTGGCAGCAACGAATTCACCACCTTGACACTCATTGTGGGAATAATCGACTTCTACCTCTGACACTTCTCTTATAGGGGAATGATTTCTCTGGATAAGCTTTTCTAATATTTCTAATTTATCTTCTATCAACACCACTGAATCTTTCATATCATCGTGATTCACAACATAAACTTTCTTAGATCTTTTATCTAGTGCACCTCTAGACCTCAACTCAGATTCATATTGAATTGTATTCTCACTAATACTATCAAACAAGTCTAAGAGTTCTTTTGTTGGCTTCAGGATAAATTGCCCTTATGTTGCCGCATCTAACAAATTCTTATGTTTATCTCCAAGTCCCATGTAAACATTCTTAGCTATATCCTGCCCAGCGAACCTATGGTGGAGACACTTATACAATATTTCACTATATCTCTCCCAAGCATCATGGAACTTTTCACCAGGAGATTCTCTAAAACTTTTGATCGCATCTTATGCCTTTAAGGTCTTTCCTATGGGATAATGCTTCTATATGAATTCAGATATAAGGGCTTCCCAATCAATTTTAATTGCCTTCTCTAATTTGATGTACCATCTTTTAGCTTTTTCTCTCAACGATCAAGGAAATAGACGCACTCACAAATCATTCTTAGACAAATTTTCATACCTAACAGTCGAGGAAACCTTTAAGAAATCATTAATATGCTAGTATGGGTCCTCTATCCTAAGGCCAGAAAACTTTGGAAGCATATTGATAATGCTTGGCTTGATATCAAAGTATTTTGCGCATTCTTCCTCTGGGAAATCAACATAGGAATCATATGTATCTGGTGCATAGTATACTTTCAAAGATGTAGCTGGTGTCCTTGGTAGATTGGCTCTTTGGTCACCCATCGCTTATTCTGACTGACGATGGCGCTCTTAAAGAGCTCGACGCTTTTTATAAAAAGTTCGTTCGATCTCAGGATCAAAAGGTTCTAATTCAACATTGGGATCAAAACAGGATTTTCGATCAATCATACACCATACAATTTTTTCTTTATTTTTTAGTTTTTTACTTCTAGACTATTCTAAATATTAACTAAAAATAAAGTTAAAATTATGTACGAAATTAAGATAAACTAAAACTCACCAGAGGTCCAACGAAGCAACTTTTGTTTGGTCAAATCCCTTTATGCTTTTCAGAGTACCTATCAATCACAGAAAAATTCCAATTTTTAGTACACTACAATAACATAATGTAAATAAACTACTAAAGCCAATGAACAATGCTTAGACCCTGGTAGCGGCACCAAAAACTTGATGCGACGTCAGGTGTATAAAAATATGTGGTTAAAAAGGACACCTTAACGACTCTAGGTTTTACCCTACACAAGTGCACGTATCAATTATAGAATAACAAATGGCTTGAGTAAGGGATATCGATCCCACAGAGACTAAGATTGTTAACTTTAACAATTCAAAAACACTCAATTATATTTTCTGAGAATGGTTTGTTAAAGTGGTCAAAAACTAGGGTTTTCATCACTCCACCACTAACCGCATAATATAGTTCCTCACTGTATCAACTGTAAGAGGGCGATCCATAACTGTGAATCGGGTTGTACTGCAAATAGCTAAATATGACACCAAAAAAGAGTAACAACCCGTCTCATGACAGACCTAACTAGTACATGCCAATTATATTACTGTAATCTACTCCTACTACATGAAAATAAACTAAAGCATGTCTATATTAAATTGACAAGGCATGACCTGTATCAACCTAGGATTTCAGGTTTCATTACCATTGTGTAGAAAACCAGAATTAAGCATCCGAGTTCCTGCTCATATTGAATAATCATAGTTGTACAAAATAATACATTCATTCCATATAAGATAAGAATTTAGAACAAACACATAATTTTATATTGCAAATCAGTACGGTCTCTTAACTACTACAATCATCACAGTATGATCAATAATTTCCCCTCATTACAAATAAAATAAATGAAAGAACTACATTACTTGGCTAGGGTTTTGCTAGAAAACCCTAGATACAGAGTTAGTTAGCCATGATAGAAGGTGACTGCATCGTTTATGTAGAAACGGTCTCCATAGTCTTCTTCTCCGGATCTCTAGGTCTGAATATGGCTCTCAATAGTAGCAAGTCTAAATGAATGAACTAGCCAACCACCCTCAATGAACGAACCCTAATGAACGTCCCCTTTACCTCAAATATATGATCGTGTATATATAGGCAATGGTATAGAGAGGCCCTTTTCAGTCTTTTCACTCCTTATATCATGCAAACCCTAACTTCTGATATATATGGTGTATATACATGTATATAGAGGTCTGAAATCACAAGCATGTCTTCAAATCGAACCGGAGGTAAAACAAGCAAAAACCATCGAAAATCACAAAATCTTGCCGCAGATACGCTTCAAGTGTACCTCCAAGTGTAGGTCTAAGCATAGAAATATGATTTACAACCACTTTTTGAAACTGAAAGTGTAGGCAAAAGCGTATGTATTTTATGGAAAACCACTTTTCTCCGTGAATGCACTAAAATGACCGTCTTAAACCCACGATACTTTTTGCTTAAGATTACGGCTTCTGGAAATGCCATTTTTACCCTCCGGGAGCCACTTTTGTCTTGGACTGCCTCTTTGACTCTCTTCTTGGATAGAAAGAACACACTCTTCAGTTAATTCACCGAAATTAACTTCATTTCTTCCTTAAGCTCCTGAAACATGCTTTAACACGCAAACATAATAAAAATACCAAATAATGGAATGAAATGACGTAACAATAGTGAGTTAAGGGGTCAAAATGTCTAATATTTGACACTTATCAATACTCATATGTATAATTACACTTACACATATACATAACTATACCCACATACACACACACACACATATATATAGGCATACAAGTATACTTTAATCTTAGAAATGTCAAGAAAAACCACCCACTAACATGCATCATAATCCTATCAATATTAGCATCATGCACTTCACATACAAGGGTTAACTTACACACACATACTCAACCCTAACTTCACAATTTCAAGGAAATACTTAGCAATTTTCTCTAATTCTAGGAATTCTAGAATTAATCTCACACCCACACAATCATAAGATGAGTTAGTTAAGAAGTTTTCCCCTACCTCAAGTGAAGAGCAACACAAACCACTAAGCAAGGCCCAAGAAACACTAGTTCTTCCCCAACACCGAAATCAAAGGAGAAATCTGGTGGAAAGATTCACCATAGCCTCCTATCAATGAATCAAACTCCAACACAAGAGGAGAGCAAGAGTCATTAATTGGATTAACAAGAACCCCAAAACAAGGGTTTAAATGAAAAATACACAAGGAAGGAAGAACACTTAACAATCCTTGGCTCAAACCAAAGAGAAGGACACCATGAACATCTTCCATGTTGATGGCCACCTAAAACTCCCAACTTAGGGTGATCAAATCAACCCATAAGTGGAGAAGAAACAAGAGGGAGAAAAGAGAGAGTAAGAGATCATAATGGAGAAGTTTTACCAAATGTGTGTTAACCCTAAGAGTTGTAGAGATTATCCACTCACAACTCTCACCATCCAATAACCAATAATAAAGCTAGAAAATGAGGCTTAATCCAAGGGCCACAAAATAGTCTTGCAATGGAAGACTAAATACATCACACTCAAAACCCATTAATTTGCCAAACAAGGCTTTAACATCTAAGTGTTGAAAATAAGGCAATGTAAATGAATAAACCATCCAAGGGTTGACAAGAAGTCTTGCCAAGTTAAAGACCAACAATAATGCATTCTTGCATTTAAGTGTCATCCAAACAAGGTCCTATGATCCAAGGGTTGAGAACAAAGATGGGAGAATGAGATCATTGGCTATAAATGAGACACCACTTGAAAAAGGGAAATGACCAAATTCCTCCCAACCTAGGGTTAATTACAAGAGTGTCATCATGCCTCTTAATTACCCTTCTATCCCTTGTCATCCTCTCTAATTACCAACTTGCCATTCATATCCCAACACTTAGCCAAATCTCTACACTTTTCACTAAGTGCTTTAAATATGAAAATACTCATTTACCCTTCGGTTATTTCTTTCCCGAAATCGTTTCTAACTATTCTCATTATTTATAACATCAAAATATAACAAAAACTTCACATAAGCGTTACACCGGAACGTCTATAATCAATTAGGGTAACACATTCAGGAACGCAATATGATTGTCGAAGCTCTAACGAGAAAATGTTGTAACGAACTCATGTAGTCGTCAACAAACAATAAATCCCGAAGCCGGAAACGAAAGTCCACGACATCGTCCTCCTAACTCCAAAACATAAATGCGAAAAATTTATATGTACCAAGATTTCACAAGATGTCAAGAATAAGTGATGTCACAAAACGTTAATACTTGAAAAAGAATTCCAAAAAAGGAGAAAGGAAACGCAGGGCATTACAATCACCAACTTGATCATAAAGGAGTCCACCAATCAAGTAAGGATAGGGTAACTTAAAAAATCATGTTGTTGATACCTTGATAATAGCGCACCAGTGTGTAACTATACAATTGAAGATGATATCGGGAAAATAAACCCAATAATTATTTTTCAGACAATAAATTATTTTGACCATAGAATAATCACACTTATCATTAGGTACTTATGGACAAAGTTGCATCCCTAACATGTTAACAACCATCCAATAAAATGGATCAACTCTAATCCTTAGGATCACATAAGCTCTAGAGTGTACCTTAAACCCATCACATATGTCTTGAACCATAGTCTTAAATGAAGGATATGGTGAAGGGAAAGGTTTCTCGACTCCAGTGGGAACGAGAGGCAATTTCCAAACTTTAGCAATAATTTCTGGTGATATTTTGATAACATAGTTTGGGTTGACAGTGGTAATCATGGCTCTTTTTTCACTATTTTCCTCAAGTTCCAAATTCTGATAAAATTCATTTATGATAGAAAGAAAGATATGATCAGTAGTTGTGCACAGTGCTCAATAGAAAGCTCAAGGAATGCATCATGGAAGAAGACACATTCATACTTGAATTTTGGGGTGAAAACAAGAAGGGAGTAAATCCCTCACATGGTTGTATGGTAATAGTCGGACTGGGGTTTCCAAGATATGAAATGTTATTGTTAAAAAGGTATATTTATAAGTCTGCCTAGTGTTAGGAAATAATTAAAATGGCGTGTTTAAAATTTTCCAAGAAGAAATTACATAATATAAAAGATATATAAGCATGGATAGAGTCAAAAAGGAAAATATACGAGCCTTTCCAGACCTATAAATTGTATAAATTTCGTAACTAGGACTAGGATTTAGATCATATTGGTCCAAAAAGGCAAAAATCAATATTTTACCAAAAATATAAAATTTTGAACAATCGTTACCTACCGATCGATCGCTACGATGCTCGATCGATCGGTGACTAATAATTTTTATTTTATGAAAAAAATACACAATAAATATATGACGATATATATATATATATATATATATATATATATATATATACAGATATATGAATTATATATTTTATTAAAAATACTAAATATAAATATACATATAACTCTTCCCCCTCCCCCCCCAAACTTATTTATTTTAGAAATGAGAAAATAACTTATATCTCTGATAGTAGATAACTATTATTAAAAAAGAATATATGAAATAACATGAAATGTCAAAATTTACATTTATATATATTTTTAATTTTTTTTGTGATAACATAATAAACCAGAATGGAAAACATTTATGGCATAAATACTAGAAAGAAAACATGAGTAGGTGGCCGACGATGTCTATAGTGATCGCTCATACTCATGCTCTCTACACCTATCTACTGGGTAGGTGGATCCTGGGGCTGACGGGGCTATGTCTCCCTAAATAGGTGTATCTTCTCTATAAGTGTGTCTATATGTTTTAAGATAGTCGCCAAATCTGCTCTAGCCCCCTCCCACTCAGTCTTAGGGATAATGACTACCTCCTTAAGGACTGGTGGATCCACTACTGGGGCTACAACTAGTGCTGGTGGTGGTATTATTGCTGTCGTCGGTCCTCGCTAGCTCCAAGGAATGAGATGCATACAGGATCGTGTCCAATCATTTGGACCATAAGGCACTCTGGCTGTGATAACCGCATCATCATCCTTGGGCCTAATACCCGCATCCCACATCAAGCTCATCACTAGTGCGTGGAAAGGAATCCCATAGCTCTGTTTCTCGATGGTAGACATCTTGTCATCTTCTGCATCGCCCACCGCATCTACTCAAAAATAATATGGGGAATGGAGATCCAAAACCCCTACTGAAAAGCATAAAGAGCTAGGTTGAGCAATGCCCGCCGCTCAGTATTGTGCCCCTGTAGGTGTACCTGTGCTCTAAGCACATCATCAACAAACCAGATCCTTCCTGGCCAATCGACCTTTTTGGTGCAAGTCATGGCGTTATTGCCAAAGTTGTGGCCACAATAAGATAGTGAAATCTAGTCGATTGATGGCTTTGGCATTGGTAGAGGACGATATGTCCCCTGAGGATCGGGAGGGCACTCAATCGGTATCCCCTAAGTCTGGGCAATCGACTCAGGAGTAATCTAAAGCTGTTGGTAGAGAATGGAAATAAAGATCCGGACCCAGTCCTCCTCCAGTCATATCTCTAATCGGAGCCAAAACTCCGAGACCATCCTCTCATAAATCAACTGGAAAAGGGGTAGACATCAATGGGCCTAACTCTCGAGAGATGAACTCCTGGACTGCCTAGGTGGTCATCTCATCGCCCATAAAATAGTCTACGTTGTACGTACGCTCGTGGCGTAAGGGCTTCTAGACAGCCCTACAGATGGTGGCCCGGACGTCCTGTAGGGTCTTCGAACGACCTTTTTTGTGCCCGGCAACGTTAGACTCAGCCTCGGTTGCCCTCTTGGCGTGTACCATCGTTGTTTTGAAGAGAAGTTTAAAATAAATGTTTTTTGAACGATCATGATACTCTAGCAATCGATCGCCTGTAGCTGTCGTTCGATCGAAAGAAATGGGGATCGATCACTTAACCCACTCGAATGATCAAAGTACTTATTGATCGATTGTTTGAAGACTCTCTCGAATGAAATTCAAGATGGATTGCAAAACTATACTCCTCAGGTAAATATGTGGTACGAAGTTTTGGAGGAATAAGTTATAGTAGTAGTTTTTTTTATTTAACTACCTTGATCGATCGATGAAAATAAAATTTTTAAAATGAATAAATAAAGAGTAATAAATTAAATTAAAATCCTAATTATTACACTCGGCTAAAATCTTAGGTAACTTTTAGACCGAGACAATTTTTTAATGTATATGGCACGACAACTTTATCATGTTCAACCGGGTTTATTTGCGAAGTCTATCAAATTGACAGACTCGGCGATATTGTGACTTTTTAATTTATTTTCATGAAAACAATTTTTGTTTCGTTTAATCAATTTTAATTGAAATTCCCACCATCGACTTATCTCTTCGTAACTTAGTGTATTGAAATTTTTTCAATGGTCATATTCTTTACTAACAAAACTATCGGTTTCTGATGGAATTTCAATGTTGAGTTCTAACTGATCTCTTATCATAGCTTGAACTAAGAAAGGAAAATGAATTTTCCATTTCTGATCAAAAGGAATTTCACAATCTATTTCGGTTTCCCAAAATGTTTCCATATGATCGTAAATAATCTCAGGGATTGAAATCCAATAGCCTTTGTCGAAATAATAAAGCATTTTAATAAGTGATTGCCCTCGTATATTACCAAATTTTAGACCAACTTGTCTTGAAATAATTGTATCTAAGAACCATAGCTCATCTTTAATTTTGGCTTTTGTAATCCCTCCCATAGTTAATTTTATGTTATTATCTCCACAGATTCTTCTAGTCATAGTAAGAGTTGTAGGATTGGGAGTGGGTATTTTTGGGAAAACATTTTCTAAATCCGAGGGTATTATATTGAGAATTTGCAATGCTTTTGGAATAGTGCTAGGAGACATTTCTATCTCATGCCCCTGCACTTTAGTATGTAATACTTTACTTATCTCAGGATCTTTTAAATATATATTTTGATAGAACTCCCAAACTAAATTAGGATAAGCAATAGATGAAACAGGTTGTAAAAGATTTTTTACTCTTCGTTTCTTAAGTTCTTCAATAACTTTCTCGATTGCTAATTTTGAATGTTCATCCTCAAAGAAAATGCATTCATATTTTAAGGAATGATTCGAAAGATAATTGTCTGTCGTAGGCTGCAGATGTAATTTCGGTAAAGTAGGTTCTGGTTTCACCACTTCTTTCCTATTTATTTCTTCTATGTCAGCTATGCATTGATTTCGTACCGCCTCAAGATAGAAATCTAACATACTCAAAGCTCGGGTATAGGTTTATTTGTTACCTTGTAATCTCTTAGCAATTGTTTATCTTCCGATATGTCTAGTTGATATGCTAGGAAATTTCCAGGTGGTCTATCTACTGGTTAAGGTATCAACTTTGGTAGTACTTTATCAAATGTGTTAATCACAAAACATTCTCCATTACTATCTAACTGGTAAAGGGATTCAAAAACATTCTTCTGCACCTTCATGTTTCCAAAGGATAAATCCATAACCCCAGTTCTACAGTTGATAGATGCATTAGCAGTTGCTAAGAAAGGTCTTCCTATGATTACGGGTATTTGCTTAGTAGGATCGTAAACAGGTTCGGTATCTAAAAAGATAAAATTCATAGGAAAGTAGAATTTATCAATTTGAACAATAACATCCTCTATGATTCCTCTAGGTGTTTTAGTTGATCTATCAACAAGTTGTAAAATAATAGGTGTGGGAGTTAAATTCCCTAAGCCTAGTTGCTCATAAACTGATTAAGTTAATAGATTAACACTAGCTCTTAAATCAAGAAGAGCTTTTCCAATTTCTTGATCTCCTATTATACAGGAAATAGTTGGGCCTCCAAGATCTTTATATTTTGGAGGATTAGTGTTTGACATTATTGAACTCACATGATTGGTTAGTACTAATTTCTTAGTATTTTGAGTTCGATTCTTCCTTTTTGTGTACATAAATCTTTTAAAAATTTAACATAACCAAGAACTTGCTTAATAACATCAAGAAGAGAAAGATTAATTTTCACTTGTTGGAAAGTTTCGAACATTTCTTGAATCTTTTCTCCTTGTTTACCATAAGGAACATGATTTCTTAAGCATTGTGTAAAATGTGCTTTTGGTTCATAGCTTGTTTCTCCTGTTTCTTTGAGTGGTATAGAATTATTATGTGTTTCTTTAATAGGCTCTTTTCCTTTAGAGATTAATTCATCAAACACAGGTTCTTTTTCCTTTTCTTTATTTATTTCTTCATTATTTTGTTTCTTCGTCCTTTCTTCAAATTGCTCTTCACCCTTATTATCTATGACTTTTCCACTTCTAAGAATGGTTATCGCTTGAATAGTTTTAATGACTGGTTCACCTATAGGAATTACATGCTCTATCATATGTTGCCCTTTAGGGTTTGTTAATGATTGAATTGGCAATTTTCCTTTTTCCCTTTTATTCATAGAATTAGCTATTTGCCCAATTTAGGTTTCTAGTTTAGAAATAGATTGGGAATGTGTATCTAGGAGTTGTGTAGCATTTTTGAATTCATTTGGATTTCTTGTTCAATCCAGGTGACCTCATAGGTTGTATATTATTTGGATTTCTAAAAGGTGTTTGGTTACGGTTTTGGTTAAATGGGAGGAATTGGTTAGATGGTTGATTAGGACTTTGGTTAAAGGTATTATTTTGAGTCTTGTATGAGAATTTAGGATGGTTTCGCCAACTTGGATTATAAGTATTTGAGAACGGATCATTATTCGGATTGGTGAAAGTAACGTTAACATCCTCAATGATAAAAAATTCGACTCTTGTTGTATATATTGTCAAGTATTAGTAACGTATGAAAGATTAGCGCACACGAGCAAACTTCTTGGATAGGATTGGCTTGAGTATTTCTCATTAATAGATCAAATTTTTTATTTAGCTCATCTACTTTTAAGGTTACCTCGTTTATCTAACTAATTTCAAATGCACTATTCGTTCTTTTAGGATTAGACAGGATAGTTCATGGTGCTCTAATGTCTAACATATTTTGATGGGAATCTTCACTGAGATTTTTGAAGGTATTCCATAGAAAGTCTACAGGTTTCTGTGTAAAGGTACGTCCATAAGCTGCATCAATGGTATTTTTATGTCCTTCCCCTAGTCCTATATAGTAACTACGAACTAGCTCATATATTGGAAATTTTCGTAATATTTTGTTAAATTGCTCCCAAGTTTCATAGAATTGCTCACTAGGAAATTGTGTAAATATTAGAATATTTCGTCTAGTTTCATGAGTTTTTCCTACAGGGAAGAATTTATGCAAAAATTCTTTTTGAAGCTTCTTCCAATCAGTTTTAATATCTGTATGTATAGTTCCGTACCATACTTATTGTTGGTCTTGAAATTTATTCTCGAACAATAAATCCTATTTTGATATTAACAAAACATTTAAAGCGTGTTTGGTACTAATGAATTATCGAGTTCATGTTTTCAGCAAAAGACAGGAAAACGACTCGGAAAATAAGCTCAGAAAGAAAGCTTGAATAAAAGCGAAAAACCAAGAAAGAAATTGAAGCGCGAAAACGGAAAATCAAATATTCATTGGCAAAAGGCGAAAGTCGAAGACTCAAGACTCGGGGTAGATAGGTCGGGGTGCGATCATTGTAACAAGGTAATTTTATGTGTCGATATTATCGTATAAGCTAAAGTCTAAAATTAACTGAACTCAAATGGAAATAAAATTGATTTACCGAATTCAAACGGAAAGAAAAATAATTTAAACAAGTATTTTTAAAGTCATAGTTGACTAAAAGAATCCTTTGTATTCTCTAGTAGTCGACTAAAACAATCAGGAGCATCAAGTTTTCATCCACTTTGAAGTAGTCGACTAAGGCCTAAAGTAGTCGACTAAAACTACATCATCCAGTCGACTAAAAGCATTTGAGTCGACTAGACTACATCAAGTAGTCGACTAGAAGAGTCCATCTATTCAACTAGAGAGTCCAAGTAGTCGACTAAAAGCTCCTTAAATTATGCAATTTCGACAAAAGCATTTTCCATGTTTTGAGCAGCATGTCTAATGGTTTTCAAAAGGCTTTTGTCTTTCAAATACAATATTCATTCTCAAAACCATAAAGGTTCCATATATATAGAATGATATGTATCATTTGTAAGCAAGAGATTCAACTAGAGAAGCCTTCATTTTCATACACAAAAATTCTCTGCAAAAGCCATTGAAAGGAAGCAAGCAAAAATATGATTTTTGGCAAAATTCTCAGAAGTTTCAAACTCTAGTATTTCTTCTTATTCTCCAAAACTCTTTCATTTATATATCCTTTGAGAATACATATCTAGAGGAATTGAGAAATCACCAAAAACACTTGAGCTTATATTGATTTATCTTCCATAAAAACCTTTGGGTTTTGAGTGGTTTTTTTCTTGAGTGGTTTTATTGATTACATACGAATTTGTGATCTCGGAAAAATGAAGTTCAACGATTGTTCAAAAGAGGGTTGTTCTCTTGATTGAGAGACAAGCTCATGAGGCTTGTGTTGTAAAGGTTTGCCATTCCACCTGTGAAGGAAGGGCCATAGTGAAAGGATCGGGAAAAGTCTCAAGAAGGGGTTCTTGAGCCGAGGACTAGGAGTTACCGAACCTCGTATAAATCACGGTGTCAACCTCTCTATCTCTATCTCTATCTCTTTACTTCATTATTTTGCATGCTATAATTTACCTCAATATCTTGTATGCTATAATTAATCTTGTGATAATTTATTAGATAAATTAAATTGAATCTTTCACTTGACTATTGAAGTAATTGAAATTGTTATAGCTTGTTCTACTTAAGAAAAGAGTTAGAAATATTTTTGAACACCCTATTCACCCCCCCTCTAGGGTTAATTAGTGACTAACACTTATCTTTTAGGGAATGAGAGAATAATCGAGTTTTAAATTCATCATCAGTTTGTCCTCTCATACGTATGGTAGAACAGACCTCTAAGAATTTATCTATATGTTGATAAGGGTATTCATGAACATTTCCATGAAATTTAGATAACATATTAATTATTGTTGGTTTAATTTCAAATATTTCCGCTCCATCAGGTAATAAGATTTCTAGAGGTGGCGTATAATCTTGAGGTGTATAGAAATTTTTAAAAACTGTGGATGGTGCCACGACTGCATTTTCACCCATGTTTAAATTATTTATATTATTTAATAAATTATTTATTTTATTTATTCGGTATGTTCGATCAATTTCAGGATCACAAGCCTCAAGGGGACTATTCACTAACCGACGTCCAAGCATAAACAATCAATAATAATATTAAATAAATAAGCACTGAATTGCAACAGTTGAATAAGGGATTTAAATGAATAAAGTATTATTTTTATTATATATATTATTATATATATATATATATATTATTATTTATTATTATATATTTATTATTATATATATATTTATTTATATATAAATATTTTGTTTTTTTATGTCAATAAAATATAAATGTAAACAAATTTGATTAAAATCTAAATATATATTTTATTTTCATGAAAGATTATATTCTGATTTTTTTATGATACTGTTATGATATGATTATAAAGTATCTTTTCTATTATCAATATTTTTGTACGAACACAGTAATTCGATCGATCATAGAGTCAACCGATTGATCGAGGTTATTACCGAACGATCGAAGAGTTTTTCAATTTATCGCTAGAACTTACCGAATGATTGTTGAAGGAGCCGATCGATCAGGAACTGGAGTCCGTGAGTTTTCTGAAAAATTTACAATTTTGGCAGAAGATGTTCCTGTAAAAGAAATGCAAAAAATTAAAAATTAAAATTAAAATTGATACAATAATTCAAAGAACTTTAATATAATAATCTGAAATATTAGTTTGATCCCCGGCAACGACGCCTAAAACTTATGCTCGGTTCCAGACGTGTGAAAATAATAGTGTTAAAAATAAGGAATTAACACGATCTAGTTTGAACCTCTCAGTCGCAAGTACGCGAATAATATATAGTATAGTTGGGTAGAGAGGGAATTGAACTACAGAGATCAAAGTTGTATTTCAAATAATTATAAAGTAGTAAGTTGAGTTATATTTATAAAATTTGTTTGATTGGTTTGTTTGATTAAACTACTGAACATAAAATAAAATAAAGATAATTTTTTTTTGTTTCACTCAAGATAAACAAGTCTAGGGTTGAATTCCAACTCCACCACTAACCTTATAATGTATTCCTTTAATTATAATATTGCAAGCGAGTGGTACAACTTATATGAATCAGACTAGTAACACTACAAGCAGTTGCCTAGTCCCAAAAAGGATGCAATCGGTCCGTATTCGCTACAATCCATCTGCGATTAGTATGACTGTTGTATGCATCTATACTACAACTACTCCTAAAACATGAAATTAAAAAGCACGCTAACAATCATCTTCTCTAAGCATGGACTGTGTAAACCTAAGACTTTATCATGCCAAATAAGTACCATTATATAGAAACCATTATTTAAACCTTGGATTTATTCCCCTTAGTAAACATATGGTTGTTCAAGATAAATCATTAATTCAGTGTATTACTCAGCTAGGGTTTTATTGGAAACCCTAGATACTGACTAGTTGCTCATGAAAAGAGGAGACTCCATTGTTGATGTAGCCGCCATCTTCATGATTGGATGATTGGTTCTTGAGTTCTTGAGGAAGGGAGTCTCTCTTAAAGAGAGAGGCTTTTTATGAACAATGATATATGAAAAGATATCAAAAGACGTTCCAGAGATCCAAATGTCTTCTCTTCATGAAATCCACCTGTATTTATAGACAAAAGTTGGTGCAGAAATGACATATTTCTTGCTTGCACTCCAAGAGAACTTAGGGGCTAAGAAATGGCGTTGAATGGACGATTCTTCCCCTTGATATACTTGTATATAAAGTCAGAATTTTGCAATATAGTTTTGTACAGATTCCAAGACAAAAATTTCCGAACGATTGAAGGCTCCACCAATCGATCGGTGGCTCCTGAATTTTATTATTTATTGGGTTTTGAGCAAAAAACCCCCTCTGGTTTAGTATTAGGTGCGAAAAACCCCCTGTGGTTTAAGAATGTGTGTATAACTCCACTCTGTTTAAAAAATGTGCAACTTACCCCCAAATAGAACATGTGTATTGCACGTGATGTTATAATTATTTGGAATTCCTAAAATACCCTTTTGGCATACCCAAAATGCCCTTACCCCTTCTAACCTTAAACCCATTTCTTTATCTCATTCTCACAAACCCACATGTAATTCCTTCCTCTTTTATTCATACTTTTTGGATTATGATTATATTCCTTTATTCCAAATATTTACAAAATTTGTTTTAATTTTCCTCATATATTGTCCTCTGACACTATCCACTAAATATACATAATCAAAATATGTCATTACAACAAATTTCAAAAATATGTCAGTACAACCATCATAATTTTTCAATGAATCAGAAATATGTCTCATCACAATTTGTTACTGAATCAAAATAGAAACAAAAACTTCACATGTCACAAATTAACCCAACAAAACAAATGTTTCCCTAACAAGTTGAACACATATTGTTCACTAATACAGACTAAACTTCCAAAATACTACTTCAGTACAAATTGTGACAACAAAAAACACCCCAAGCACTGTAATCTTCATCTTGCATGTTATCAAATATCAGACCTATTGACTGATTCTTGTGTGGGTGGTACTTCATGCATTTCACTTCCATTTGTTTTTCCCATTGTACCCTGCACCAATAAACACCTAATTAGATTTCAAGTGTTCAAATATTTAAAATAGAATAAATAAGTTAAATAAATCACTTTTGGTTCACCTCATTCCCACCCCTACTGCCAACAAACCCACTTCTTCCACCCCTATTTCGGTTAGTCCTATGTCCTCCACTTGTAGTAGCTTTTTCATTTTGTACATTACTTAAACTAGGCCCACTATCATTGGAACCACCTCTGTTACTCATAAACATGATGCCCCTTTTTGGCAATCGGGGTCTACCACCTCTTCCCCTCTCTGTAGGTGGAGCATATTGATTCTTGCATATTCTTTTATTGTGTCCAACTTGTAAACAATTTGTGCATCTCATCTTGGCCCTCACTCTCTTGCCTTTGCCTTCACCTAGTGCCTTAATCCTATTGATTTGTGGCCTACCAGTCCTTGGAAGCACAACTGGTGGTAGAAGTGAACCCCTACTTGCCTTCACCATTTTCCTAAGTGACAATGGTTTAATCAATGGAGCATAGGCCCTCAAAAAAGTCTCCTTGTAATAGTAAGGAGACACATAGTCTTCAACATTTTCCCTCCTCAACACAATGCATGCAATTGCATGTACACATGGGACTCCACTAATTTCCCATTCTCTGCAACTACATATTCTTTTCCCCAAGTCAACAGCTTCATTTAAACCTCTATTGTCTACCTCAAATAGTAAATGACCTGCTGGATGTACCTCACACTTCCTTGCCTTCAATTTGGTCTTCTCAAGCTCTATTTCTAACTTTGGACATATTCTACCACCATACCTTTCCATCCAATTCCTTCTAGTTTGGAACCTGTTCATCAAATATCTCCTAATCATCTCAAACATATGGATGATTGGCTTCCTCCTTGCAAACTTCAATGTCCCATTCCAACTCTCACACATGTTATTAGAATTCAAGTCACATTTGAGTTAGTTGTGAAACCACTTTTGGACCACATATGATGAGGCACATTTTCTAGCCATTTATGCGCGCATCAGTGTTTATCCTTTTGATGGTATTCATGTGTTGTTCATACTCCTCCTTAGTGTACACATTGGCAGCTCCCCAAACCTCTGTCTTTAGCTCCAACGAACCCCAACTCTTCCTAAAATTCTCATGCATATGTCTAACACAGAATCTATGATCACTATTCTCACACAAGTTGTGTAAACAATCAATTAATCCCTACAATAGAACATAAAACTGATTTTATAAGTAACATTGATATAATTAAAAAAATATTATCAATAAAAAGATGTTCAAATATACCTTCTGTCTGTCAGAAATAAAAGTCAGACCACTTGCAGGTCCAATAATCCTCATCAACTCATCCAAAAACCATTTCCATGTCACCTTATTTTCAGCCTCCACCACAGCATAAGCAATTGGAAAGTAACTGCCATCACCATCTCTTCCAACTGCACTTAACAATTGTTCTTTGTAAACTGTCTTTAAGAAGCAACCATCCAATCCTACAAAAGGTCTACAACCTTCTTTGAATCCCCTCCACATTGCATCAAGACAGAAAAACATTCTCTTGAACCTCTCATTCCCATTCTCATCAAAATCAGTGTCAACATAAACCACACTTCCGGGGTTTGTTTTATTCACAAGATTAGCATACTCTTGCACCTTGCTAAACTGATCCTCATGATTACCCTATATTATTTCCCTTGCATTGTTCTTCATCCTATACAACTGGAACCTACTAACACTCACTCCTAAGTCATCATTTATAGAGTCCTTTATAAGACCATATTTCCAATGAGGATCAATTCTAAACTTGCTTAAGTATTTCTCAGCAAGTGTGGTTGAGTTTGTTTGTCTGTTTCTTTCAACTGGAGGGCACTTAGTGTATGTTGATGTGAATTTTTTAATCTCAAATGCCCCACTGATTGTGTTCTTAGATGCATGTATATACCACCCATAATTTCTCACACAATATGTCGTTACCCTTGCTGATTCATTTTTCTTAAACCTAAAGTCATATCTATTTTTAAGAGCATGGTCCCTCAATGCCTTTCTAAAATCATTTGCACAAACAAACCTCATCCCAACTATTAAAGGTTTTATACCCAAATCTCTGTCAATAAAAAACTCTTCTAGTCTTCTTTCAATTTCATCACTTTCCTCATCAGAACTATGGACACTCCACAGTTCATCACTGGGTGCATACTCTGAATCCCCCTCTATATCCTCCAATACACCCCAAGTGGCTTCAAGTGTCCTATCTACAGTCTCACCAACACTGTCTCCCTCATCACTTAAACTGACAACAATAATAATATTCCAGATCAATTTAAGTGGGAAAAAAAACTAAGAATTTTGATAATTAATAGGAAAAAACAGAGAATTGAAAAATTAAAAAATAAATGGCATAGCAATCAACCCTCACATGTTCTAAATTGTAACCCCAAGGTTTTTTTAGTTTCCAGTACTCAGATTTTATTGGTATAAAGAATATAGGAGTAAAGTTGAGACTTGCTTTAAAAATCAAAATATGAAATAAAGGGGTACTTTGGTCGATAGAAAGAGGATATGCAAACATTCTTTCAAATCAAATGGTATTGGACACATCATTAAACTCATTATTTCCTACAAGACTCCTCCAAAAGAAGGGTTAATATCAGATCACTTGAAGACTAAAAAAGAAGACTAAAAATGATGTGTTAATATCACATTCTGTTTGGTATCCCGGAAAATAGAAAAGAAAAAAGAAGACTAAAAAATCCGGAGGACACGAAAAAAATAAAATTGGACGCGTACAGAGAGAGAGAAACATAGTAGAAGAAAAATCTTTTTCTCTTGATGTTGTGGCGATCGAATCGCAATCAAAGATAAAAGAAGCAAAAACCCTAATTATTTATGCACAGTGGTGGTTCCAATTGAAATTAAAAACCCTAAAATGGAGAAATCACTCACAAATCATGAAATCTTAATGTAAACCACAAAGAAATAAGCACTAATCTTCACAAAATTCAGAGTTGGGCTATATAAAGTTTTAAAAGATGACGAAAATGAAAGAAATAAGCTTTTGTTAACTCACCAAAAGTCTTCTGGTTCCATTTCCCAAGCTTGTCTTAGTAAGGATTTTGTTTGTAAGCTCAAAAATTGGTTCCTTCCCAAGATCAGACACAAGCCTATGATCACAATGGAAGAGATTAGGGTTCGTGGGAGATGGGTTGTTTCCTTTTGGTTGGGTTTGCAAAATGAGAGGAAATGAACGAAATGAACGAGTGGGTTCACACCCTAGTTAAGGTAGATGGGTTAATTAGTAATTTGACAAATTCTGTAATCTTTTAGAAATTTGAGAAAGGGCATTTTCGAAAATTTCCACCAACAAATTATAAATAGGACTAAAACGCACACTTTTTTTAAAAATGGGGTCAAAGAGAACACTAGGGGGTTATTCGCACTAAATGGAAACCACAGGGGGTAAATGGCACACGACCCTTATTTATTTAATCCGTGCATTTTCTTGCTTTAGCCACTTGTACTTTACTTTACTGACTTGTACCTTGATGATTTGAGTATGAATATCTTCTAAGTGTTGTTCTGAATCAGGCACATTTGCTAAAAACCCATAATTAACTCATTTTTGTATTAAGGCCCTGAAAATATGCTTAACACACAACTTGGATAAAAATACCAAATTAATAGAATAAAAAGACTAACAATAGGTATATTAACGCCCATAGTATCAACTATTTTGGTCTCATCAGTGAGTTGAGGACTTAGAGAAAGCGGGTGATGAAATTGTGAATTTTGTTGATTGTGTAGTATTGGATATTAGATGCTTTTCACCTTTTGAGAAATGGGTTATCAATCGTACTTTTGAGAGTTTGGTTGAGTTAAACTAAGTTATAATTAAACTTAATTGGTTTCATGGCAACGATCATTTAGTACCCTTGACATCTTTAGTGATTTTTTCATTCCTTGGAGTTGTAGTCACTCTTATCGGACTGTCTTTCGAAAACAACATTTTTCAAGATTTATAATCAAACTCTTTCTTCTTTAAAGGAAAAACCCGTTTTTGCCTACCCCCGTAGCCATGACAAGTTTTCGTACTTTAAAAAGTGATCTTAGAATCTTCTTTAGAAATATTTTAACTTCTAGAAGTTGATGACGGCGAATGACGGAGACCGGGGACAAGACGGTCATTTTCACCGTGTGGATTCTTAAAAGAAGACCTACTTTTTAACATTTCTCGAGATTTGGAGATTTTGAGGCTTCTTTTTCAAGCTCTAAACCTATAGTGCTTTGAAGGGTGTCTTCTTGTTACACTTTTGTTTCGCCCATTTCTAAGTCTTGGGTATGAGGCTTGTTGGTTAGTGCACACACATAGTGTTGCCTTTCACTTCTTTTTGGTTACCTTATAGTCACCATCTAGGTGATGTAGATTTTTACACATGTTAGGGGCATGGATGCCGAATGAATTGGTTCGAGTATTAAAACCTTTTTATTAAAACTATTGATGCTTTGGGATTCATCTTTTACGACTTATACTCTCGGCCTTTCGCTTGTGGTTCCCTTGTCCGTATGTTTTCCTAGTCCCTTGTTAGTGTCCTTAACCTCGACATTTTATCTTGATTATCCTTTGGTTTAACATGGGCACCTCTTTTCCCTTACTTTATTTATTAATCCTTATGTGGTTGTCATGAGAGTAGTGCCCGTGTGCTCTTCGTGATTTGATCGGTTAGTTTTCCTCACCTATAGTGAGAGTATTAGTGATTTGATTGGCCTTATTGAGGATAGTATTATGAGGTTGATGTGATGAGGTTATTAATAGTATTAATGATGTGATATGATCGAGGTGATTAGTCCTTGAGGTGTATATCTTTTCTAGGTATGGGATGATGGTTCGTATATATATATATATATATTGTTAACACATATATATTGATTATGATTATGTTAGTACGCAAGAACGTGAGTGTTTTCCCTTTTGTGTTCTCGAGGAGTGGGTTATAAGTTTTCCTTGGTACTAGTTGTGGATTTTTCTTTCTTTGGATAGTAAAGGTGATTGTAATTCTCTCTTTTTGGATCCTCTGGTTAGCGTTGTGAACGCTTGGTGATTAGTTAGTTTGGACTTGGGTGTTATGTACTTAGCGTACGTTTGTGAGAGTAGTGTAGACTACCGATATTGGTACTTGGAGTACGAGTCTTAATTGTACCTTGTGGGACTCATCTCGTGTATATATATATGTATATATATATCCCCTGTATACTTGTGTACGGTAGTATATGGGTGTGTGCCTTGTAATTTGGGGCCGCATTTCGTTGTGTGATACGTATCTTGCTGGATGGTTTAGCATTACCTAAATAGTCAGAGGATGTGGTAGTTAGGATTTTATTTTTCCCACTGAGCCTCTCTGATCACAGGCATTTTATGCCCTAGTATTCCCACGCTAGTTTACAAGAAATGTTTTGGCTATGGGCAGCATGCGGTGCAATGACACCTTTCTTTTATTTTTCTCATTGCAGGTTTTGGAGTTGCGCAGGATGACGCGGTTACTATTGCAGAAATATTTGATTAGGGACGATAGTTAGTTACGATCTCTTTCATCATTTAGTTTCTTTACCTATGGTATATGGGATTGCTATGTATTTTCTCTTGGGACCTAGTCTGTTGGCATATTCCCTATCGGTGTATCTTTTATTTCCATGCATTCTTTATTTTAGGATGTCACTATATCCCTTCGGTATCATTATGTGCCTTGTGTATTTCTATTCGAGTACTATTGCTCAGTTGATTTTAGAGGATTGCGTAGAGGTAGCAGTGGTTTCTTTCCACTACCTCGGCCCTAGTAGATTCATCGAATGTTAGGTTATGTACCATTACTGCCATTGTACTTGTTATTGGCAGGATATATGTTGTGTTGTGTTTCCAGGATGTTCCATTTACAGACGAACTCTGCCAGATTTTCGTTGGATTCTGCTGTGTATTTCTATCATTTATTAGGGTATGAAATATATCACTTTTATCATTATTCCATACGTTTTAATCATTATTGATGTTCTTAGTTGGTCGTTTCTTATACGGATCACACCCCGGAGTCCTCGGATGTCCCAGTTCGGGAGTCTTAGGACTTTAGGGGTATGACATGAAACACTTGGTTTACACAGGTCATGCCTCGGCGAGGTGATATAGACATGACTTAGTTTAATTTTATGTTGTAGAAGTAGATTAGAGTAAAGTAGATGGCATGTATTAATCACACTTTGTCCGGTGGTGGGTTGTAGCGTATCCACTGGATAATATCCTTTTTGGGACATATTCGACTATTTGAGGTACGATCTGATTCATAGTGATGGATCGCCCTCTTGCAATTGAGCAAGTAGATAGCTATATTATGCGGTTAGTGGTGGAGCATGAAAATCCTAGTTTTTCTCTACCTAGATCACAATCACAATTTAAATACTGTTTTTAGTTAATCATTAGTTATTGAGCTAAAAAACAAATCAAACCTTTTTCAAACTATAATTTAATTATTTTATATTACTAGAGTGAATAATCCAAGTTTTTATGGGATCGATATTTCCTTTCTCAAGTCGATTTGTGCTACAATACGATTTGTGCGCTTGCGATAGGTAAAACCTTATTATCATAAGGGGCCGTTCAATCATTATTTTTAACTCCGTTCGGCGTGCATCAAGTTTTTGGCGCCGTTGTCGGGGACTTGGCATTATTTTTAGCTTTAGTAGTTTAGTAGCATTGAGTTATTATAGTGTCTTTAAAGTTGGAATTTTGTGTGGTTGATAAGTACACTGAAAAGCGCAAAGGGAGTTAGCGGAGTAGTGAAGATTGTGTCATTGGACCACTTATGAGTTTTTGTTTAGCTTAATTTCGTGCACAGTTTTAGCTTTAATTTATGTCAATAATTAGAATAATTTAGAAGTATTTAGTTTTATTGTCTTAAAAAAAACGAGTTTTCGCCTCGTGCATGAGTGATCGGCAACTACCTTTCGATCCCGACGCTGAATTAACACCTCGTGCATGAGTGATCGACAAACACTTTTTGAAGAAATCGTTGAGCTAGATTAGAAGAGCTTCGAATAAATTTGGATTTCGAGAAGATGGCGAATTGCAATGCAGCTGCGCAATGAGCTCTAGCTACGTCCTTGAAGGGGTACTATGCATATTCAGCTCATGAACCGTATGTTAAATTTCCAGAAGATGAGGGGGTTAAGCATTATGAGTTCAAATCTAGTGTTATCAACATGTTACCCAAATTTTATGGACTTAGAAATGAGGATCCATATTAACATGTTGATGAATTCATAGAGATGGCTTCAACTGCAAAAAATGAGAATCTGAGGACCCATGCATTGCGTGCGCGATTATTTCCCTTTTCCTTAAAAGAAAAAGTTAAAATATGGTATATTAATTTGGATATGGATATAAAAATAACTTGGAAAACCATAAAAGCTGAATTTTTAGAAAAATACTTTTCGATAAAGAGAACCCATAAAACACAACACACAATTACCGATTTTAGAGAGTTGCCCGAAAAGAAATTCCACGATGCATCGGATAGATTCAATGAAATTTTATGGAAGTGCCCCATCACAAATTTGTTGAGCAGGATATAGTGTGTAACTTCTACCTTGAACTTAATGAGACTCACAAAAATTTGATAGATGCAGCAGTGGGAGGTACACTAAACCCAGTAGACAAAGTCTTGACGTTGTTTGATAATATGAGCGACAACTCGCTCCAACATGAGTCTAAAATGCTTGCTAGAGACGGAGTTAGTAGGAAATCTGAAGGTCTTTTCGAAGTGGAAATAGGTGATTATGTGAGGTCACAAGTAGCCGCATTAGGACAAAAGTTTGATAAATTCATTAATTTGAATTGGTCAGCCCCTAGAGAACTCTTAGCAATAAGACCTGACCTTTATCAATATGAATATCAGGGTAATGGGATAGTTGATGCTGATGCAACCTGGACCAACCCGAACAATAATAATTTTCCAATTCATATAATTCGGGTTGGCAGAATTGCGCACACATGTCATATCAGTCTCTGAACACTGAAAATCCTTAGTCAAGTTTCAATAGAATCCAACAACCATCATTCCCTACTCAGAATTTTCAGTCCAATAATACCCAATCAGTCCGACCCTTCAACCAAAATCAACCCCAGTTTCATAATCAAGACCCACCATCTAGACCACCTGGTTTTGAGGACAAGATGATTAACACCTTTAGAGAGTTTA
The DNA here is from genome assembly GCA_963922005.1 of Cornus suecica. NCBI lineage: Eukaryota > Viridiplantae > Streptophyta > Magnoliopsida > Cornales > Cornaceae > Cornus > Cornus suecica. Next base: position 67,329,772 of record OY998238.1, on the reverse strand, counting down.
AAAATCATTCTAATAGTCTTCAAACGTCTATCCAATTGCTGAACTCTCATGTCCAATTGTTAAACTCTCATTCCCAACCCATTACTGAGGTAGAAACCCAAATAAGGCAACTAGCTAATGCGGTGAATAGGCTAGAAGAGGGAATATTACCTAGTCCATCGGTGGATAATCTATAAAGTAAACAAGTAATGGAGCGTGGTTCATTTGCTGAATCTAATTATGAGATAGTCTAAGCCATTACTACCTTGAGAAGTGGAAAGGAAGTGAAAAATAGGGTTGAGAAACAGTTTGAGGAGAGGACGAACAAGCAAAAGGTGACTGAAGAGGTTCAAAAAGATCAACCCCAAGAGGAGGGGGAAATCGATCAGATATTACCAGAAGAGTCAGATAAGGCAGAGTATAAGGAGACAACACCTTTCCCTCAACATCTTTGAGAGTCGACTTCATATGGCAAGCATAAGGAGAAGGACATGTTGGAAATATTCTGACAAGTCAAGATCAATATACCTCTCTTAGACATTATCGCCCAAATTCCACCCTATGCTAAATTTTTGAAGGATCTCTGTACGCAGCAAGAGGAAAAGTAGAACTTAGGTCCCGAAGAAGATTTTGTTGACTGAATAAGTGAGCTCACTCTTACTAAGTGATACTCCACCTAAGCGTAAAGATCCCGGTGCTCCTATTATTTCTTGTGTCACTGGTGACTAATAGATTGGTATACCTCTTTTTGACCTCGGTGCGAGTGTTAATTTGTTACCTTACTCAATCTATCAACAGCTAGGGTTGGGAGAGCTCAATTCTACCTCGGTGGTGCTACAATTAGCAGAAAATCAACTAAACAACCAAGAGGAATTCTCGAGGACGTCATTCTTCAAGTGGGCAACTTCTACTATCCTATAAAATTTGTGTTATTAGACATGGAACCTGACCACAAATCAATGAGACATATCCTTGTTATTAGGAGGACCTTTTTTGGCTACGACAAATGCGTGCGGTAATTACAAAATAGGGGTTATGGATCTATCTTTTGAGAATCTAAAGATGAGGATGAATATTTTTTATATCAACCATCAACTACCTGAACCAGCTGAGTGTTTTAATATAGAAAATATTGATGAGATGGTTGAAGAAGTTGTACCCCAGAGTAGTGTAAAAGATAATTTGAAGGTTGTGATGAAAAGTTCAGAGGCAAATTTTGAAAACTAGGAGGTCCAACAACGATCTAATTTGGAAGTTATCGCTGCATTAGAAGTTGTATTGTACTCTTAGCCAAAAAGAGCATCAAGAAAGTCTCATTGACCTTCATTTAGTCCTCCACAGGAATTGGTGCCTGAAAATAAGCTTCCTGAGATTGTGTTGTATGGTTTAATGGAGGATCGAGAAGATAGTTTGTTGAATGATAAAAAGGGTGTGAAGACTGCTAGAGCTGATCATTTACCACGAACGATCATAGAGCCTAGCAAGGATGACACCCCTCTTAAGGATTCCTTTCCAGATGAATGAGTGTTGAGTATAAACATGGTAGATAGGTTGTATGCTTGGGAAGATCCGCGATTAAGAACTAAGTGTGAGGGGATACAAATTTGTGCGTATAAGGATGTTCGAATTTACACAGATCGGATAAAAGTGCATCATGCTAAGCATGTTTGTCTTAAGTCCTTTGAGATTGGTCGGAAGGGACGGCGGTGTTATTCGAAACTAAAATTATTTCAAGGTAAAATCCGATTAAGATGGGACAGACCATTTAGAGTTAAATCATTTTACCCCCACGGATAGGTAGGTTTTGTAAATGAGAGGTTCAAGATACGTGGTCAGCGACTGAAGATTTATGAAGAGATTGATCCGGGAGCGGGATTTATGGTATATATCAGTTTGGTAGATCGATGTATGATACGGGTTAGGAGCAAGTGGTCATATCGCGCCGATGACGTTAAACATTGGTCCTAGGCTGTGAAAGTTAGTTTCTAGCCTTGATTTGTAGAGTAGGATAGTGTTGTCAATTTCGTAGAGTAGTTCACAATTTTTAATTCGTAGGATTGTAGGCCCTTAAGGCCAAATAATGCTTATATTTTTAAAAAATCATTCCTTGTGCTATACTGAGTAATTATTTTTGGAAGACGATGATTGTATTTTGTCTTCCCTTATGATGAGTGTCAAATGTTGTCCATTTTAGGCACCTAACTCACTATTGTTACGTCTTACCATTTCATTATTTGGTATTTTTATGCAGTTTGTGTGTTAAAGCGTGTTTTCGGAGCTTAATGAAGAATTGAACTAACTTTGGTGAATTAACTAAACAAATTCTTGTATTTATCCACAAAGAGAGCAAAAGATGAGTATTCAAGCAAAAAGTGTCTCCCGGGGTCAAAAACCATCAATTTTTGGAGCCGTAACTTTAGGAAACATACCAGAAGAGTCAAGGGGGTTCTAACAAAACAGTAATCAAGAAACGTGGTTTCCAATAATTTTGCTACGTTTGAGCTACGCCTATAGTAACTACAAGTGCTTAGAAACGTCTAAAACTACGCTTAAGCTACGCTTCTAGAAGATGGCCTACGACTAAGCTACGCTTAAGCATAGCTGGGTCTACGCTTAAGCGTAAAGGTAACCAACCCATACACTTAAGCGTAGGGGCCTAGCGTAGGAAAGTTGTAGAACTTGAGTTTCAATCCAAATTGGACTCTTTTTACATATTTTCGACTTCAACACCTCTAAACAGTGTATATGACATATTATATATCATATTGAAGGGTTTGGCTCAGATTTAAGGAGAAACGTATCAAAGAGGAATCCTACACAAGTGAGACAAGTTAAATACAAATAGAACTCTTCTCAACCTCTTCTATAAATTCCTAGGTCTGCTATAGATCTAGAGAGCTTAATATTTACATAATTTCCAGAGCACTATCTCTGGAGATTCATATCATTCAAATGAGGGTGCCATTCAAGATCTAGAGATCTAGGGAAAAAGATCATGGAGACCATTTCTACATCAACGATGCAGTCACCCACTGCCATGAGCGACTAAATCGGTATCTAGGATTTTCTACCAAAACCCTAGCCAAGTGATGTAGTTTATTTGTTTGTTTCAGTTGTAACGAGGGGAAACTGTGACCACACTGTGATGATTGTGTAGATCTGTGACCGTAGTTATTCGTGACACGGGATTTTATATTTATTCTAATTCTTATCCTAGATATAAAGTATGCATTATCTCAACCAATCATGTTATATTAAACAAAACATGATTTTCTACACAATGATGTTTAACACTTGAAACCCTAGGTTTACACAGGCCATGCCTCCGTGAGGTGATATAGACACGCTTTAGTTTAATTTTATATCGTATGAGTAAATTAAAGTAGATGGTATGTACTAGTCACACTCTGTCCGGAGATAGGTTGTAGTGAATCCACTGGATAGTATCCTTTTTGGGACGTATTCGATTATTTGCGGTACGATCTGATTCATAGTAATGGATCGCCCTCTTGCAATTGCGCAAGTAGATAGCTATATTATGCGGTTAGTGGTGGAGCATGAAAACCCTAGTTTTTCTCTACCTATGTCATAATCACAATTTAAATATTGTTTTTAGTTAATCATTAGTTATAGATCTCAAAAACAAATCAAACATTTTTAAACTATAATTCAATACTCTTAGATTGCTAGAGTGAATAATCCAAGTCTCTGTGGGATCGATATTCCCTTTCTCAAGTCGATTTGTGCTACAATATGATTCGTGCGCTTGCAATAGGTAAAACCTTGTCGTCGTAAGGGGTCGTTCTTAATCATTATTTTTAACCCCGATCGATGTGAACCATGAAGACATGGTTTAATTTAAGTTTAGGGGGATGGTATAGTTAGTATTAGGAATGATTGAAATTTTTTTGAAAACAATTGTGAGATAATATTTGTTTTTACGCATGAGTGTTTAGCATTACAAGTTGATTAAGTTTAAGTTTATGATTTATGAGTAGTATGAGATGCGATATTCCTGCTCCTGAGAGTAATGATTAGATTGAGTTAGTGAACTAATATGGTTTTACATGGGTGAATGAATTAGTGAAATTGAAATCGAGAAGGACAATCTTGACCTATAACCACATGCATATATTCACTATGACACAATTAATTGATCTTTAACTATGTAGTTGAAAAATTAGCTTTGCCACTACAAAAGGGGAGAAAGGGAGTTGGTATGGAGGAAACCTGAAAAATTCTGAAATTTTTAGAAAAAATAATAATAATAATAAAATGCAAAAAGTAGTTTTTCGATCTGAGTAACCGGGATCTTTACCATAAAGTAGGAGTGTTCGCGTCAAAATGGGAGAAAACTAATGAGCATAAATCTCAAGGAAGAGGTTCAGGCCCAGTTGGTTAGGACTAAAAATCCTCGTTGGAAAGTCCAGAGTTTAGAAAGATAAAAAAGGATAAAGTGAAAAAGATGGAAAGAATGAGTTTTATATATAAAAAGGCAAAGTTTGATCAATGAAGTAGAAGAAGAAAGATTGGTCTACCATAGTAGAATGTTCACAAAACACGGAAGGTTGTCCAGATGGGGAGTATAGAGTAACGAAGTTATTTACTTTAGTGGGGATCATTCTCAACATTAGCTCAAGATAGTTTTTATTTGGTAGTGAGTGAGAATGTTTGTATCTCTGTTATCCTATACAGTGTAGCATGACTTGGTTAATAAGTGTGTGAATGCATGAATGCATGAGAATGAAGAATGGAGAAGTTGTGGGTAGTATAGCTAACCCTCACGAGACTTAACTCATCCACTCGGTGTTGTCGAGGGATTTAAGAGGCTTGTTACACATGCTAAGTGTAATCGTCAACCCTCACGAAAGCAAGGGATTAGTGTAGAATAGTTACAATAAATAATCATCATGAGGTGTTTTCAAAGTTCTCCAGTGTTCATTTCTAAGAGACTGGCAATATGCAAGTTTCGGGGTGTGATAGCTGCCAAATATTGTCTATTTTAGGCCCCTAACTCACTATTGTTACGTCTTATCATTTCATTATTTGGTATTTTTATGTGCTTTGTGTGTTTCAGGAGATTAACGAAGAAATGAGCTAACTTTGGTGAATTAACCAAAGACATGCTTGTATCTATCCACAAAGAGAGCAAAAGAGGTTTTTTCAAGCAAAACGTGTCTCCTAGAGGGCAAAAATGATATTTTTCGGAGCCGAAACTTCGGGAAACACACCAAAGGAGTTGAGGGGGTTTTAATAAAGCAATAATCAAGAAAATTGGTTTCCAAGTATTTTGCTACGCATACAGTAGCTAAAAGGGCCTAGAAACTTCAAAAACTACACTGAAGCTATGCTTATGAATTTTGGCCTACGACTGAGCTACGCTTAAGCGTAGAAACCTACGCTTAAGCGTAGGGGTCAAGAGTAAGAAAGTTGCAGAATTTGAATCCTAATGCGATTTGAACACTTTTAACATATTTTCGACTCTAATACCTCTAAGCACGTGTATATGACATATTATACATTAGATTGAATGGTTTGACTCAAAATTGAGGAGAAACACATCAAAGAGGAATCATACTCAAGTGGGATAATTTGAATACAAGCAGAACTCTTCTCAACCTCTTCTATAAATACTAAGGTCTGCTATAGATCTTAGGAGTTTTATATTTACATAATTTCCAGAGCACTATCTCTGGAGATTCATATCATTGAAAGGATAGGAGGGAGTCATTCAAGACCTAGAAATCCGAAAAAGAAGATCATGCAAGCCATTTCTACGTCAACGATGTAGTCACCCACCACCATGAGCAACTAAACCGGTATCTGGGATTTTCTAACAAAACCCTAGCCAAGTAATGTAATTTATTTATTTGTTTCAATTGTAACGAGGGGAAACTGTTACCACACTTTGATGATTGTGTAGATCTCTGGAGATTCATATCATTGAAAGGATAGGAGGGAGTCATTCAAGACCTAGAAATCCGAAAAAGAAGATCATGCAAGCCATTTCTACGTCAACGATGTAGTCACCCACCACCGTGAGCAACTAAACCGGTATCTGGGGTTTTCTAACAAAACCCTAGCCAAGTAATGTAATTTATTTATTTGTTTCAATTGTAACGAGGGGAAACTGTTACCACACTTTGATGATTGTGTAGATCTTATGATGTCCCACATCGCCCAGGTAGAGGTCTAGGGATGTGTTTATATGTGCAGTGTTGTCTCCAATTGGTATGAGGCCTTTTGGGAGGAGCCCAAGAGCAAAACCGTGCGGGTTGGGCCCAGAGCGGACAATATCATACCAAGTGTTGGAGCGGGGTGTTACAATTTGTATGGCACCATTTGAGGCATTGTACGGTCGACCCTGTAGATCTCCGGTGTGTTGGCTTGAGGCTGGAGATAACAGATTATTTGGTCTTGAGTTCATCAAGGACACCTCATAAAAGATTCCTTTTATTCGGGACCGTATGAGGACTGCCTAGAGTAGGCAGAAAAGTTATGATGATCGGCGGACTCGAGCTTTGGAGTTCAGAGTGGGAGATCAGGTTTTACTCAAGGTGTCACCCATGAAGGGAGTAATGCGGTTCGGAAAGAAGGGGAAATTATCACCTCATTTTGTGGGTCCTTTTATGATTACTGACAGGATTGGACCGGTGGCGTACCGTTTAGCACTGCCAGATTTTATGCACAGGGTTCATAATGTATTCCATCTTTCAATGTTGCAAAAAGTCTTACGAGATGAGGATGTATATCAGCATATTGATATGGGGGAGATCAGGTTGGAGCCGGATGTGACTTATGTGGAGCAACCTTATCTCATTATCGATCGAAAGGAGCATGTACTTCGTAAGAAGATCATTCCTCTTGTGTGTGTTCAGTGGAGCCATCACAATGAGGCAGAGTCCACTTAGGAAAGGGATGATGAAAAGTCGTGTAAAGTATCCAGAGCTATTTAGTTCAGGTATGTGGTGAATTCCGGGGACGGAATTCCTTTACTAGGGGGGAGAATGTAATACCCTGTGATTTTTGGGGACAAACAAATTAAATATATATATAAATTAAGTTGGATAAATCGTATTTATTTAATTAAATAACATAAGTTGGGCTTATAAGCCCAATGAATCACTATTTAATTACTTTTGGGCTATTACATATATATATAAATTATTTTTGGGCCCATGGGAATTATGTAAAATAAATAAATATATATATATATAAAGAAAACCCTAAAAGAATTCTACGTTTTTGTCAGAGGAGTAGAGGGAGAGAGCAGAATCGCGAGTCGCGTAAAAGAGATAGAAGAGAGCATCGATCGGCCTACAGTTCGTGTGTGATTTAGCCTAACGATCAGGCAAGTAGAATGTTCTTCTCTTCCCCTTTGAACTCATAATTCTAATCATCTATATATACTGTGTATCTGACTATTTGTATTTATACATGAGTTATATTCGATTTTTTTTGGAATTATATATATACCAGTAAGGGTTTTACTTATATATATTTATATATGTGTGTTTACGTTGAGGATAAAAGGAGTTACAATCTGGACATATAAATTTGTACACAACCACTGTACACGTCACCACTAAGGGGTTATGGAATGAATCAGATCATGTAGGAATTGGATCATGGATGCTTTATTAGTGGGAAACTTCAGAATTTGTTAATTAGTGGGGGCCGCCACTAATTGAAAACCTAATGAATTACATGTAGTTCAATGGTTGTAGGGTCACTGTAATTGTATATTTAATAATGGTTAGCAAGAACCCATTTAATGTCCTGGAGAGCCCTTTTAATGTCCATGAGACGCAGGCGACAACACGTTGGGGTCGGTGCGCTTATAAAGGAATTCGATTTTATTTTATTACTATTTAATTCTATGCATGTATAAACATGTAGATTTGTATATCTATTTGATGTTTGTTTTCTTTTCATGTACTTTATGTATTTGTATGGTTCTTGTAAATAATGTTCAATTTTTCTGCTTATATACATTTTTTACTGGATTGGTATAAATTAATATATGTATATATATATATTTGGATATATGCACATGTTGGTCACCCATTATTATTTCAATAGTGAATATTTTAGTTCTAGGTATGTTTCAGATAAGAGGTTTATGCCGTTAAGATGTTTAGGTTATTCCTAGAACGAGAGACTCGGCATGATATAAGTTTACGTGTCTAAAAGTTATTACAAAAGAATTAATGTATTCTTTAAATTTGTGACATGAATAGTAATATATATATTTATACTATTCTTTCTTTATAATTTTGGAATAGAAGGAATCACAATGGGCTGACTATTAACGCAGTCTCATCTGTACCATGACATGGAGTTCGGGTACGTGGTTATGGTTCGGCATAGGTTAGTTACCTATGGACTTGTGGTTTAGTTATTGTATTATTTTATTTGTTTTGCCTATTGATTTGTGATTTGATTTTTGATTGCGTTTTATTTAGTTAGTTTATTGAGTTGTTATTTAATTATGGTTGCACCTTATTTGTTTTTTTATTTTATTTTCTAAAGTATATATATTTAAGTGTCGTACTTAAAAGTTATAGGAATTATAATATTACTCTTATTTTTATAGTGGGTAGATGATGGGATCATGTAGAGTCTACTCTGCTCGTGGATCTGACCCACCGTTGTTATTTCAGGTTCTCGGCAGTTTCAGCCACATGGTTGAGGTCTCTTATCATTCATTCGCAATTTCTTCCATTTGGACTTCAGTTCAGTGTAGGGACTCAATTTAGTTATATTTTTTTAGACTCTTGTTTCCATTAAGGTTTAGGGGTCCATAGATATGGATTCCCGAGTTGTACCCTTTGGGGGTTTTGATTTCTAAATTTGTTTATTCATGAGAATTAAACTTTTGAGACTCTGTTATTTCTTAAATATGTCTTTTGCTTATGTGCTTGTTTATTATTGAGTGTTGATGCGTCTTAGTTCTCGGTATAGGCCTGGCCAACCTATACATGAAAATTAGGGGGTATGATAAATCTGTTGTAAGAACACTTTTGTGTATTTTTTATTTATGGCATGTTCTTGACAATAACCATGTTGAGTGTTAGATAGGTTGGTTTAGTTTCAGTGACATTGATAAGCTTCGTCAAAGGCAGAATCAAACATTGAAGTAATGAAGAATACAAGTGAAGCACGAAACTCAGCATATTAAGGGAAAATGTCTCTTGGAGGAAAAAAATAACATTTTCCGAAGCCGTCACTTCAAGCCAAAAGTATCGTGGGTTCAAGAGGGTTAGTTTGGCGCAATTGCGAAGAAAAGTGGTTATAACAAAAATGCCTACACTTTCAGTTTCAAAAAGTGGCTGGAAAACACATTTCTACGCATGGAGGTACGTTTGGACCTACACCTCAAGGGTATGGGGCTTACGCTTCAAGCGTAGCTACGACAAGTTTTTGGCTATTTTTGCTACAATGTCCAAATTATTCGTGGGTTGTTTTATGAGTTGTCCATGACTTATATACATCAAAGTGTGTACTATATATAATATATTCACCAAAATATAGGGTTTAGATGTGAAATTACGAGAAAGGGTAAACTTAGGGTTTAGATCATCATTGCCTATAAATATTGAAGGTTTGCAGAAGAGGAGACACATCTTAAAGAATTCTCTACAGGTTTTCTACAGCTTCATCTTCTTCTATAGAGATATACATATGGTGAGAGAATATTATTGAGTGATTAGAGATACACAAGTTCTCTCTTGTTATTGGACGTCTTCAATTATGTTTCTACATCGACAATTTCTATGCACGATTGAATGGTATAGTTGTTGAAAAATTCACTCACCGTTTATAGCAATGTGGTTGCGTTGATCCCTTGAAGAATGGAGCCGTCTAAGTGCGGAGATCGAATCTGGAGGCTTCGTAGTGATTTTGATTTGTTGAGAAACAAAGTCGTTAGAGTACAGAGATCGGAGCGAAAGCTTCGTGGAGCGCAAGTGAATCTAGACTTTCAGACATCGAGTGAAGAACAACAAATTACAGCGGTTGTAAGTTCTATTTTCATAGATCTGTACAAATTCTTTGATTGATAGTGCGTCGATACCCGAGTGTATCTGTGGTTTTTACTTAGAGTATTTCCAAGGTTTTCCACGTAAAAATCTCTGTCTTCTCATGATTTAAATTTCTGCTCTTATATTCATGTTTGATTGATTGATTTGGTTTTGAGAATTGAATTGAGAATTAGGGTTTGTGACTAATTAAAATTGAATTTCTGCTAAATAATTTTAATTGATCATAAAATCAACAAAAAGCCTATTCACCCCCCCCCCCCCCCCCCCCCACCCCTCTAGGTTATTTTTCACTATCGTCTAGGTAATTTCAATTGGTATCAGAGCATGGTTACCCCGATTTAGGTTAACTACCTAGAGTTAGATCGTGGACTTAAATAATGGAGATGCCTCGTGAAGAAGGTTCCATATCTAGATCCCCTTTGTTTGATGGGTTGAATTACACATATTGGAAAGCGAGAATGAGACCATTTTTTAAATCTTTAGATGAGAGAGCGTGGAATGTTGTAGAAGTAGGATACTCACATCCCATTGTGAAAGACGTTGCGACTAATGAAGTGAAATCAAAATCATCAAGCGAATGGACTGTTGTTGAGACGAATAACGCGAATTGGAACTCAAAAACATTGAATGCGTTATACAATGTTGTTACTCCGAATGAGTTCAAGAGGATTGCTACGTGCGTAATTTCCAAAGAAGCTTGGGACATTCTCCAAGTCACTCATGAAGGAACGTTGAAGGTGAAAGAATAAAAAATTCAAAATTTGAATTCTCAATTTAAACAGTTGAAGATAGAGGAGGATGAAGTCTACGCCGACTTTGAGGCCATGTTAACTGATATCGTAACAGGTTGTCATAACTTAGGTGAGCCTATTCATAAGACCACCATAGTAATTCTTAACGTTTTCGATCTAAGGTGACTATCATTTCTGAGCTCATGAGTCTTAAAGAAATTAAGGTTGAAGAATTGGCTGGAAATTTAAAATCTTATGAGATGGAGATGTTTAAGAATCCCCCTAAGAAGGCTAATGGCATAAAAGATAAGAGCATAGATTTCAAAAGCACTAGAGAGGATCATGTTGAACCTAATGAAGAGAGAGAGTTAAGTCTAAATGATATTACCATATTTGCTAAGAGGTTGAATAAATTTGTTAGGGCTAAACATAATGGCCAAGAAAAACAATTTGGGGATAAGTTGGGTGAGTCTAGAAGTAGAAATAAGACTCAAACTAGGAAGGACGAGTCTGATCCTAAAAAGAAGAAACCCCAATGTTTTGAATATCAATGATGATGACTTTGACAATGGATCAGCTAGTGATGCGACAGACTTGGATATAGGTGATGATTTTGAGAATTTCACTGTTTTTACTGCATAATGCAAGGAGGTAAAAAAAGTTACTACAAGTTAGGCGATGTCTGAAGAAGAAGGTTCTGAGAGTGATAGAGGTTATGATGATACACTTCAAGAGTCTTGTGACAAATTACTTGATAAGACCGCATAACTTCATAAAAATCACATGAAACTGTTGACTAAGAGTCTTAACATGCATAAAGAATTACATTATTTAAAATATGAATTAGTCAATAGTTAAAAAACTCAAAATCTCTTACAGACTCAAAAGGCCAAGTTGGTTGAGGATTTGAAGAAATCTGAACTAGAAAGAACTCGGACATTGAATTTGGTAAATGATCTCAATAAGGGAGTGGTTAAGAAATCTACTAAGATTGAGAATTTTGAAAAAAAGTTAAAAGATACTAAATTAACTCTTTGTAAATGGTCTGAAGGAACCCTTAAGCTTGATGAGATGTTGAGTTAGGGAAAATCAGTAGGAAATACAAAGGGTTTGGGTTTTGTTGGAGTAATGCCGAAGTCGAATGTTGTTGCTAAAACCACCTTTGGAAAGGCCTCCCATGTAGCGTTTAGTTCTTCACAAGGAAAATCAAATTGGAATCCTGGTGTTCAAGCCTATGTCAAAAGACCTATTGAAAGCAAGCCTTTTCTTACTGCTAGATATCATAGGAGGTTGACTGATAGAGTTAAGAGGTTCGTTCATGTATGTCACCATTGTGGTGTCCGAGGTCACCTTCGACCGAGGTGTTCTAAGCTGCGAGGGAAGGTGTTGAAGTGAGTAAAGGAAAAAAGAGTTCAACATGGAGATCATGTTCAAGATCAAATTCGAATGTTGAATGAAGAAATGAAGAATTTTTCAAGATTGGCGAATGGAGCTCCGAAGATGAAAAAGGCATGGATTCGCAAAGGCAAGCTACACTGTTTTGTAGTTCATACTGCTATTAGAGCATGCAAGTCTACTTCTTGGTATCAATATAGTGGATGTTTGAGGCATATGACTGGAGATAAGTCATTTTTTGGATTTCTCGAGGAGTGTTATGGTGGGATAGTAACTTTTGGTGATGGAAAGAAGTCAAATTTTAAAGGAAAAGGTACGGTTGTGATTCCTGGTCTACCTAAACTAGAAGATGTGCTTTATGTAGAGGGTCTTAAAGCAAATTTATTGAGCATAAGTCAGATATGTGATAACAATCATAAGGTCACTTTTTTCCTGATAAGTGTTCGATCATTGACTCTTTTGGGAATTTCATGATATAAGGTATGCGTTCAACTAATAATTGATATTGCATTGTTCCTGGTTCTGAATTGTTATGCAATAATGTTAAACTTGATGAAGTTGAAATCTGGCATTAGCGGATGGGTCATGTTAATTTTCGTGAATTAACAAAAATTACTAAGAGTGAAATTGTGAAGGGAGTCCCTAAGCTTGATTATGTAAAAGGGATTGTGTGTGGATCATGTTAGAAGGGTAAACAAGTCAGATGTCAGCATAAAAAAGACAAATGTCATTGGTACTTCTAGACCTTTGGAGCTATTGCTTATTGATATTTTTGTAATGGGTCCCACTAGGACAATGAGTAAAAGAGGAAATAAGTATATTTTTGTCATGGTAGATGATTACTCAAGGTTTGCATGAGTTAGATTTCTAAGTGAAAAGTCTGAAGCTTCTTAAAGTTTTAAGAGGATTTGTTTAAGAATTCAGACTGAGAATAATTGTTCCATTTCTAGAGTAAGGAGTGATCATGGAAGGGAGTTTGAAAATTCAGAAATTGAAGTGTTTTGTGAAGAGAGATGAATAAAACATGAATTTTTAGCACCTAAAACTCCTCAACAAAATGGAGTAATTGAGAGGAAGAATATGGTTATTCAGGAAATGGCCAATATTATGCTACAGGATAGGAATGTTCCTAGGTATTTTTGGGCCGAGGCGGTGAACACAGCGTGTTATACCTCAAATAGAGTTTATCTTAGGCCTGACACCTTAAAAACTCCTTATGAACTATGGAATGGCAAGAAACCCAATGTGAAATATTTCAAAGTTTTTGGAGCAAAATATTATATTCTTAGAGATCGTGAATCTATTGGAAAGTTTGAGTCTAAGAGTGATGAAGGAATATTTTTGGGTTATTCATTGACTAGTCGAGCATATAGGGTGTTTAACCTTAGAACTCAAACTATGCTGGAATCTGCGAATGTAGTGGTTGATGACTAATGTGTTGATGAGTCTCCGATGTTTGTTGAGGAGAAAGATGGTGAGCCATTCTTTATATTGGATAATGATTCTTCTGAGATTGAAAAAGAGGACAATGTGGTTAATGATGATACTTCAAGTCCTGCAGAATCACATGATCAAATTGGTGATGTTTAGCCTACACCTTCTAAGGAACCATCTGCAAAGGTAAAGTTGTACCATCATTTGGAAAATGTTATAGGATTTGTTTATCAGATGATTGTGACACGAAGAAAGGCTAGGAATGAAGTTTCGTATGCATGCTATACATCTTCCTTGGAACCTAAAAATGCAAAGAAGCTCTTCAAGATAGTGAGTGGATAAATGATATGTAAGAAGAACTTCAGTAGTTTGTTAAGAATGATGTGTGGTATCTTGTGCCTAGAGCAAAAGAGATAAACGTGATTGGTACCAAGTGGATTTTCAAGAATAAAAAGAATGAAAATGGTATAGTAGTTAGAAATAAGGCTAGGCTTGTTACTCAAGTATATACTCAGATGGAGGGTATTGATTTTTATGAGACTTTCGTTTCGGTTGCTAGGCTTAAATCTTTTCAGATTTTGTTTGTTATTGCTTGTCATCTTGGTTTCAAGTTGTATCAAATGGATGTGAAGAGTGCATTTTTGAATGGTGTTCTTCATGAGGAAGTATATGTGGAGCAACCCAAAGGATTTGAAGATCCTCATTGTCCGGGTCATGTTTACAGGCTGAAAAAGACTTTGTATAGGCTAAAGCAAGCGCCTAGAGCTTGGCATGAAAGATTGACTAATACCTGTTGGGAACAGGTTTTGCTCTAGGGGGAGTGGACAAAACACTATTTATTCTAAAAATTGAGAGTGATACAGTTGTTGCTCAAATCTATGTTGATGATATTGTATTTAGTTCCACTTCTGATCAGCTTGCTCATTGTTTTGGAGATCAAATGAAACATGAATTTGAGATGAGCATGATTGGTGAATTGAACTTCTTTTTAGGACTTCAGGTTAGGTAATTAAGTGATGGGATTTTCATTTATCAAACTCGTTATGCATTGGAATTAGTAAAGAAGTTTGGTTTGGAAAAGGCTAAGGATGCTCCCACTCCCATGAGTACCAGTGTCAAGCTTAGTATACATACTGAAGGTAAAAATGTTGATCCTGCACTTTATAGGAGTATAATTGGGAGTTTGTTGTATTTGATTGCCAGTCGACCTGACATAACGTTTAGTGTTAGTTTGTGTGCACGTTACCAGACAAGTCCTAAAGAGTCTCATATTACTGTTGTGAAAAGGATTATCAAGTATGTTAAAGGGACAGTGAATTATGGATTGTGGTATGCATAAGGTATCTTTTTCTGATGCTGATTGGGTCGGTAATGTTGATGAAAGAAAAAGTACCAGTGCAGGGTGTTTTTATGTTGGAAATTGCTTAGTTGCTTGGCATAATAAGAAGAAAAATTCCGTTTCTTTTTCCACTGCTGAGGCTGAGTATATAGCAGTTGGTAGTTGTTGTACTCAGGTTTTGTGGATGCGTTAAATGTTGCAGGATTATAGTTTTTCTCAAGGCACGATGACTGTGTTTTGTGAAAACATGAGTGCGATAAATTTTTCTAAAATCCCTGTTCAACATTCTAGGACAAAGCATATAGATATTCGACATCATTTCATTCGTGATCTTGTTAAAGATGGTATAATGTCCCTAGAGTTTATATTCACAGATTCTCAGTTGGAAGATATCTTTACAAAACCATTAGATTTTCAAAAGCATGTTAGTCTTAGGAAATCTATTGGTATGCTTTCTTTAGAATAGATATCTTTTTATCTATCATTCTAGGAACACATTGCATTTTTTCCTAAAATTGATAGGTAATCATGCATTTTTATTATTATTTTTTTTTCATGCATGCATTTTATTTTGAAATAAATAACAATAAATTTTTTGAGATTGTTTGAGCTTGACTAGAGTACAAAAGTTGTCATATTTTACTCTATTTTCACATTTACTTGTCTCGTTATGCATATGTGAAGTAGATGTATCAGTCTGACCTAAGATTTTCGGAAGATCACTTGACATGATTATTTTATGTTACAAAACTTTAATCTTAGGTGCTAGTTGCTTCGGTGATGATTATAATGCTTGCTAAATCTGTTATTTTTTTATTTTTTCCGACGTGGTATGAAGGTTCATGAGCTATGCATGAAATATTTTTTGCATATGTATGAATGTAGTGGTAATGTTGAAAAAAGGAAAGAATGAGATGTTTAAAATATAAAAATGCAAAAGGTAGTTCTTCAATTTGAGTAACCGGGCCTCTTGTCTCAGTAAGCATTGAGTGTTTGCGTAAAAATGGGAGAAGACTAATGAGCATAAATCCCATAGAAGAAGCTCGGGCCCAGTTGGTCGATACTAAAAATCATCGCTGGAAAGTACGGAACTTAGAAAGATAAAAAGGGATATGGTGAAAAAGTTGAAAAGATGAAAATGAGTGACAACGAGAAAGTATCCTTTATTTTTTGCATTCTAGTTTGGATCTTGGATTGAATTATCATCACGGTTGGTGGGGAGATTATCAGCTTTAGTATGTATTGTTTTCATCTTACCTTAGTGCTTACACATGAGAATTTTCATATTTATATATTTGCAAAACTTGACTTATGCATTCTTAAGTTTATAAGGTATGTGTGCTGATTTTCTTCTATACCGTGTGTATAATGGTCGTGTTAAATCTGCAAATATGATGTGTTAATGATTGACTTTGTGTTCTATTGCCTTGCTCACAGATTTCTAAAAACAAAAATATTTTATTTTATTTTTATTCATGACATTTTGCATTCATGCATTTAATAGTAGGATCATGCATAGTAGAGATTTCTATTATCCTGAGAATTTGGATATGATCTTATAGAGTTCTGTATCTTGGTGTTTTTCTTTGAGTACTTTCTTGCATCTCTCTACATTGTTGCTATGACATATACTCTCTTTGCTTAACATTTCAGTGACAAAAAGGGAAAGAAGTATTAAGTGAGGGGGAGATATTGGTTGATTAAGAGGAAAAAGTATTTAGCAAGGGAAAGTTTATTCTCAGGGGGAGAATGGTGATCATTATGTGTGTATTGTTGTTATGATTTTCTGATGATCATTATGTTGGTTTATATAGGTTTTACACACTTGCGTTTAATGGTTTGTTCAGTGTTTTGGTTACATGATTGGTTGTGATGAAAGCAAGGTGACAGTTTATATCTATATTTGTTGGTGTGTGTTAATAGGTATAGATGTTATGTTGTTATTTGTGAGGCTATATTGTAAAATATGATTTTGTCTCAGAAATGCCAAGGGGGAGATTGTAAGAACACTTTTATGTATTGTTTATTTATGGCATGTTCTAGACAATAACCATGTTGAGTGTTAGATAGGTTAGTTTCCTTTCAATGACTTCGATAAATTTTGACGAAGGCAAAATCAAGCATTGAAGTAATGAAGAAAACAAGTGAAGCACGAAAGTCAGTATATTGAGGAAAAATATCTCTTGGAGGGCGAAAATGACATTTTCTGAAGCCGTCATTTCAAGCAAAAAGTATCGTGGGTTCAAGAGGGTCAGTTTGGCGTTGTTATGAAGAAAAGTGGTTTTAACAAAAATGCTTACGCTTAAGCCTACGCTTTCAGTTTCAAAAAGTGGCTGGAAAACACATTTTTACGCTTGGAGGTACGCTTGGACCTATGCTTCAAGCGTAGGGGGCATACACTTCAAGCGTAGATGCGACAAGTTTTTGGCTATTTTTGTTGTGATGTCCAAATTGTTCGTGGGTTGGTTTTATGAGTTGTCCATGATTTATATACATCGAAGTGCATACTATATATAATATTTTCACCAGAATAGAGGGTTTGGATGTGAAATTACGAGAAATGGCAAACTTATGGTTTGGATCATCATTGCCTATAAATATTGAAGGTCTACAGAAGAGGAGACACGTCTTTATGAATTCTATGCAAGTTTTCTACAGTTTCCTCTTCTACTATAGAGATATATATATGGTGAGAAAATATTATTGAGTGATTAGAGATACACAAGTTCTCTCTTGTTATTGGACGTCTTCAATTGTGCTTCTACATCGACAATTTATATGAACGATTGAATGGTATAATTGCTAAAAACTTCACACACCATTTATAGAAACGTGGTTACGTTGATCCGTTGAAGAACGGAGCCGTCCGAGTGCGGAGATTGAATCAGGAGGCTTCGTGGTGATTTTGATCTATTGAGAAGTAGAGCCGTTAAAGTACGGAGATCGAAGCGAAAACTTCGTGGAGCACGAGTGAATCTAGACTTTCAGACGTCGAGTGAAGAACAACAAATTATAGCGGTTGTAAGTTCTGTTTTCATAAAGTCTGTAAAATTTTCTGATTCATAGTGCATCGATACCCGAGTGTATCCGTGGTTTTTACTTGGAGTCTTTCCAAGGTTTTCCACATAAAAATCTCTGTCTTTTCATGATTTAAATTTCTTCACTTATATTCATATTTGATTGATTGATTTGTTTTTGAGAATTGAATTGAGAATGAGGGTTTGTGACTAATTAAAATTGAATTTTCGCTAAATAATTTTAATTGATCATAAAATCAACAAAAAGTCTATTTCACCCCCCCCCCCCCCCCCCCCAGGCTATTTTTCACTATCGTCTAGGTAATTTCATCTGTGACCGTAGTTATTTGTGACACGGGATTTTATATTTATTCTAATTCTTATCTTAAATATAATGAATGCATTATCTCAACCAATCATGTTATATTAAACATATCGTGATTTTCTACAGAATGATGTTTAACACTTGAAACCCTAGGTTTACACAAGGCATGCCTCAACGAGGTGATATAGACATGTTTTAGTTTAATTTTATGTTGTATGAGTAGATTAAAGTAAAGTAGATGGCATGTACTAATCACACTCTGTCCGGAGATGGGTTGTAACGAATCTCCTGGATAATATCCTTTTTGGGACGTATTCGACTATTTGAGGTATTATCTGATTCATAGTGATGGATTGCCCTCTTGTAATTGATCAAGTAGATAGTTATATTATGCGGTTAGTGGAGGAGCATGAAAACCCTAGTTTTTCTCTACATTTATCACAATCACAATTTAAATACTATTTTTAGTTAATCATTAGTTATAGATTTCAAAAATAAATCAAACCTTTTTCAAACTATAATTCAATACTTTTATATTTCTAAAGTGAATAATCCATGTCTCTGTGGGATTGATATTCTCTTTCTCAAGCCGATTTGTGCTACAATACGATTCATGCGTTTGCGATAGGTAAAACCTTGTCGTCGTAAGGGATCTTTCTTAATCATTATTTTTAACCCCGATCGACATGCATCAAGGTGTCATCATCCTAAACCTCTCTTTTCTTCTCTTCTTTCCATCATCATTTTGAGCCCTTAGATCTTGAGGTTGGAGAGGAAAATTCCATAAATATATATATACTTCTTATATTGACTAAAGGCCATTTCAAGACCAATTTTCACGTCACCAAACAAGCCCCCAACACCCCTCTTCTCTCCCTTATTCGACAACCCTTTGCTTCTTCTCCCCTCTTCATTAAAATCTGATTCTTGTCCCATTTTGCCTGAGAATTTGGTGAAGACTTCATTTACAAAATTGATCATTGTCATCTAAGTATTAATTTATCCTAAGTTGAGTAAGTTGTCTCTCTCCCTTGTGATTATTTTCTCTTAAGTTCTAATTAGTTTAATTCCTTAGGAATTTGAGAATAACCTTGGATTTCACTTCTCTTTTCTAGTGATCCTTGGCAAAGAACCATAGTTGGGCTTTTGCACTAAATCTCACTCAAGGACTTGATTGATGAGTGTTTTCCATTTTCTTGGATTTTCTTCTCTCAAAACCCTAACTATTCTATTTTGGAGAATTTATCTATAAGTCTTTGAAATTGGTTTATATCGATGAGACTCTGGTTGTATGGCAAAATTGTGATCCTTTCTCCATTATATTTTTTGTTGATATCTTGGAGAACCATTGTATAGTTTTGAGCTCATCTTGGAAGCTTTTCTTGAAAATCCTTGAACTAGTACTCACCCTCTTGCTTGCTTTTTTTCTTGGACTTATAGCTTGGCCTTGAGGTAGGGGACTCTTCTAACTCTCTCATCTTATGGTAACGTAGGGTTTCGACTTGTTCAAGGGTTTATTAAACCCTAGGCTTATATATGTACTATGTGGACTTTGTGCTTTAAAGTGGGCTAGAAATGGTTATGTGAATATGCTTATGCCACTATGTGTACTTGAAAAATTATTTGAATTGGCTATGTATAGTATAGGTGGAATTTGGATGATTTCTTGAAATTTAAAGAATGTCTACATGGATATAGGAAAGCGTATATATATATATATGTATATGTATATGTAAAGATATGTAGGAGTTGAAGTTGTGGCTTTAGAGGAGAGAATAGGCTAGTCTTAAGGAATTGGAACACACTAGGTGTGTCTAGGGGTAGTTACTTGTGAATGTGGAACCTAGACATTACCTTAGCACTCTTTTCGTTTTTAATGTGAGAGATTTGTTACTTTGATACTTGAATTGTGTATAAGGTGGAAAGCTTGAGATTTATTGCTTTAAAAATGGTTAGAAATTCTTTTAAATGAAGGAAGACTTTATTCACAGGAATTTTGTAAAGGATGATTGCATGAAAACATTGTAAAATATGCTTAATGAGTAGAGACGTTTTAATATGGGAAGTATAGTGAATGCTTATTACATAAAGTTAGAGGCTTGAGGAGGAAATTATTAACTTTGACTATTGGCAAGTGATGGGTGCAAACCAGGTTAAAAATAATGATTAAGAATGAACCCTTGTATTGCCCTAATTTTACTGATCGCAAGCGCACGAATCATTTTGTAATATAGTACGGCTTGAGAACGGGAATATCAATCCCATAGAGACATGAAATCATTCACTTTAGCAATCTAAAAGTACTGAATTATGGTTTTGAAAAAGGTTTGTTTGGTTTTAAAATCTATGATCTAATTGAACTAATTAAAAGCAAGAAGTAAATTGTGTTTGTGATTTAGAGTAGAGAAAAACTAGAGTTTTCTTACGTCACCAGTAACCGCATAATATAACCATCTACTTGATCAATTGTAAGAGGGCGATCCATCACTCATGAATCAGATTATACCACAAATAGTTGAATATATTCCCTAAAGAGATATTGTCAACAGGATTCGCTACAACTCATCTCCAGACAAAGTGTGATTAGTGCATGCCATCTAATTTACTTTAATCTACTCATATAGCATGAAATTAAACTAAAGCATGTTTATATCACCTCACCGAGGCATGGCCTATGTAAACCTAGGATTTTGGGTGTTAAGCACCATTGTGTAGAAAATCATGATATGCTAGAGAATACCAGACAAACATGATTGATTGAGATAATGCATTCATTCAATGTAAGACAAGAGTAAAACAAATATAAAACCCCTTATATTAAATAATTATGGTATCTCATCTACACAATCATCACATGTGTGGTCTTCAGTTTCCCCTCGTTATAATTGAAACAAATAAATAAACTACATTATTTCGCTAGGGTTTTGCTAGAAAACCCTAGATACAGGTTTAGTTGGTCATGGTGGTGGGAGACTGCATCATTGATGTAGAAACGAGCATCAGTAGGCTCTATTTAACCGTTATTTTTTATCACCCCTAGATGCGCATCAGTAGGCTCTATTTTTGTTCGTGGTCTAACATGTACGCTAACAGTCTTTACACCCTTTTTACCTTCCAATACGCTATCCTTTTAATCCTCAATTAAACCATACAACACAATCTCGGGAAGCGTATTTTCAGGTATCAATTCCTGTAGAGGAATAATCGGAGGCCCAGACGACTCTCTTGATGTTTTCTTTGGCTGCGAATACAAAACAGCTTCTAACGCAGCGATGGCTTCCAAATCATCTCTTACAAGACTCTGAGGTATAACTTCTTCAAATATCTCATCAAAATTATCTATGTTAAAACACCCAGTTGGTTCAGGTAGCTGATGGTTGATATTAAATACATTCATCCTTACTTTTAGGTTCCCAAAAGATAGATCCATAACCCATATTCTGTAATTGATGTATGCATTGGCCGTAGTCAAAAACGGTCTTCCTAAGATAATAGGGATATGTTTTCTTGGTTTTTGGTCATGATCCATATCTAGAACTACAAAGTATACGGGCTAGAAGAACTTACCCACTTGAACAATTACATCCTCCAAAATTCTTCTCGGTTGTTTAATTGATCTATCTACCAATTGAAGCACCACCGAGGTAGGATTGAGCTCTCCCAACCCTAACTATCGATAGGCTGGGTAAGGTAATAAATTAATACTCGCACCGAGGTCAAGAAGAGATCTACCAATCTCTTGGTCACCAATGACACAAGAAATAATGGAAGCACCTAGATTTTTACGGTTAGGTAGAGTAACACTTAGTAAAAGTGAGCTCACTTGTTCAGTCAACAAAACATTCTTCTGGATCTTAGTTATACTTCTTCTTTTCTACGTACAGAGGTCTTTCAAAAATTTAGCATAGGGTGGAATTTAGGAGATAATTTCAAAGAGAGGTATGTTGATCTTGACTTATCGGAATGTTTCCAACATGTCATTCTCCTTATGCTTGCCATACTTGGGTTTCTACCTTAACAATAGATTGGGAATGAGAGTTCATCAATTGGATGGCTGCCTGTAAATGATTAGATTGGTTTTTAAACTCTCTCAAGGCACTCATCATTTCATCCTCAAAATCAGGTGGTATAGATAGTGGATTTTGATTTTGAAACTAGGGTTGATTTTGGTTGAAGGGTCGGACTGATTGGGTATTATTGGATTGAAAATTCTGTGTATTGAATGGTTGTTGGCTTCTATTGAAACTTGACTGATGATTTTTCAGTGTTCTAAGAACGATAGGACATATGTGGGTGATTCTACCAACCCGGATTGTATGATTTGGAAAAAGGATTATTGTTCGGGTTGGTCCAAGCTATATTTGTTTCAAGGACAACTAACTCATTGCCTTGATATTCAAAATTTGAGGGGTCAAGTCCTATTGTTAAGACTTCTCTAGGGGCTCATTGACTTAGATTGAGGAATTTATCGAGCTTCTGGCCTAATGTCGCTACTTGTGCTTTCGCATCATCGTCCCTTTTAGTTTTAAAAAGACCTTCTGATTTCCTAAAGACTCCTTCTCTAGCACGCATCTCCGATTCATGTTGAAGTGAATTATCACTCACAGAGTCAAATAGTCTCAGAATCTCTTTTGCCGGTTTTAGTGTAAACTGACCTCCCACTACTGCATCTATCAAATTTTTATGAGTCTCATTAAGTCCAAGATAGAAGTTTCGCACCAAATCTTAATAAAAAAACTTGTGATGGGGACACTTCCTCAAATCTCATTAAATCTCTCCCAAGCATCGTGGAATTACTCACCAAGCAACTCTTTGAAGTGGGTAATTACATGTTGCAACTCATGGGTTCTACCTATCGGGTAATATTTAAGAAAAAATTGAGATTTTATGTTATCCCAATTAATTTTTATCCCCTTATCCAAATTGATATTCCATCTTTTAGCTTTTTCTCTCAAGGAATAAGGGAACAATCGCACACGCTACACATGGGTATTAAGATTCTCGATTTTAGAGTTAGATGCCATCTCTATGAATTCATCAACATGTTAATATGGATCCTCATTTCTGAGTCCATAAAATTTTGGCAACATGTTGAGAACACTAAATTTGATCTCGTAGTGTGTGACTCCATCTTCTTCTGGAAATTCAACATAGGATTCATGATTTGAAGGTGCAAAGCACCCCTTCAAGGACGTAGCTGGGCCTTGTCACACTTCTGCATTGTTGTTCGTCATCCTCTCAAAATCTAAATTCCTTTAAAGCTCTTCTAATCTCTTAGGTCTACGATTCTTACAAAAAGTTCTTTCGATCTCAGGATTAAAGGGAGCTAATTCAATGTCGGGATCGAAAGGGGATTGATAATCGCTCACGCATAAGGCTAATTTTTTTCTAAAAATAAAACTAACTACTTCTAAACTATTCTAAATATTAACAGGAAATAGAGCTAAAATTATGCGTGAAATTAAGCTATATTAAAACTCACAAGTGGTCCAACAAAGCAATCTTCACTGCTCCATTGATTCCCTTCGCGGTTTTCAGTGTACCTATCAATCACACAAAAATTTCAACTTTAGATACACTACAATAACTCAATTCTGCTAAACTACTAAAGTTAAAAATATTGTCATATCACCGACAACGGTGCCAAAAACTTGATGGGTACAAACAAGAGTTAAAAATATTGATTAAAAATAAACCCTTGTAGTGCCCTAGTTTTACCGATCGCAAACGCACGAATAGTTTTGTAATATAGTACGGCTTGAGAACTGGAATATCAATCCCACGGAGACTTGGAATTGTTTACTTTAGCAATCTAAAAGTACTGAATTATGGTTTTGAAAAGGGTTTGTTTGGTTTTAAAATCTATGATCTAATTAAATTAATTAAAAGAAAAAAGTAAATTATGTTTGTGATTCAGAGTAGAGAAAAACTAGGGTTTTCTTACTCCACCACTAACCGCATAATATAGCTATCTACTTGATCAATTATAAGAGGGCGATCCATTACCCGTGAATCAGATTATACAGTAAATAGTCGAATATATTCCTTAAAGAGATACCGTTAACCAGATTCGCTACAACTCATCTCCGGACAGATTGTGATAAGTGTATGCCATCTACTTTACTTTAATCTACTCCTACAACATGAAATTAAACTAAAGCATGTCTATATCACCTTATCGATGCATGACCTGTATAAACCTAGGATTTCGGGTGTTAAGCACCATTGTGTAGAAAATCATGATATGCTAGAGAACACCCGATAAACATGATTGATTAAGATAATGCATTCTTTCAATCTAAGACAAGAGTAGAATAAATATAAAACCCTTTATATTAAATAACTATGGTCTCTCATCTACACAATCATCACAGGCGTGGTCTTCAGTTTCCCCTCATTACAATTGAAACAAATAGGGAGATTGATCATCTGCTCTGGATCTCTAAGATCTGAATGAATCCCTTCTTCACAAGAGGTAAATCTTTTGAGATAGTGCTCTGAAAATTATGTAATTAGAAGCTCCCTAGATCTGTATCAAATCTTGATATTTATAGAAAATACTGAGAAGAGTCCTACTTGTATTAAACTTGTCTTGCTTGGAGTAGGATTCCTCTTTAATGTGTTTCTCCTCAATTCTAAGCCAAAACCTTTAATCTGATGTAAATACACCTTATACATGTGCTTAGAGGTGTTGGAGTCAAAGTTAAGTCAAAGGAAGTTGAATCGGATCGGGACTCAAATTCTGCAAACTCCCAGTTGTTCCCTACATCTATCCTTACGCCTATGCGTAGTAAGGCCTACGAATAGGCGTAGGTGCTCCAGCCATATGTGTAGGTAGGTGTAATTTTGATAATTCAAGACATCTTTTGCTTGCTGTGTGCATAGGTAGGCGTACCAAAATTCATGACAACTACTTTTAACAATATTTCTTCCATTTAAATCGCCTTCACTTCGTCAGCATGTTTCTCGAAGTTTCGGCTTCGAAAAATGACATTTTTACCCATTGGGATACATTTTTTGCTTGAAAACTCCTATTTTTCTCTCTTTTCGGGTTGACATAAGCACATCATTGGTTAATTCACTAAAGTTAACTTGTTTTCTTCATTAAGCTCCTGAAAGACGTTTAGACATGCAAACCGCATAAAAACACCAAGTAACGAAATGATAAAACGTAATAATATTGAGTTAGGGGCCTAGAATGGACAACATTCGGCACCTATCAGCATGTTAATAAATTAAAGATGGACTTTATGAGAATTATGTTCGGGAACTTGTTGCATGAAAGAGCTTATTTATGAATTTAAAAATAAAATGCATGATGAGATATTGACTATTTGGTCCACATTGAGGCTCATAAAACATTTTAGTAACACCAGGTGCATATATTAAATTGGTGTTATTGCATGCCTCATTCATGACATTGTGTGAGTAGACCTTCAGATAGTCGTAACAACTGGCTAAGGGGTATTCTCGCGACCCACGGAGCTAGTACCTCCGGAATCAGAGATGATGGGGGAGGACTTGGTCTAAACCCGGGTTATCCGGTCGAGCTTGTGGTCCCCGAGCTCTATTGACGACACTCAACCTTCCTTGACGAGCTTATATCCTTGTAAGTGAATGGTTTGAGACACTTGATATCCGTTTAACCTTTTGTAGATAGGGTTGCATTAGCATTGGCATGGGCATGGCTTGCATAACATGATAGTAAATTGAAATTTTTTATATATTTTGAGAATCTTTATTACATTTGTAAATCATGCTTAAATGTGACTTAGTTGTCTCATTTGGTATATTATGACAACACATGGAATGGAAATGGAATATGAATTAATTGTCACACCTTGTTGCTTGATTTTAGTTGAGCGTTATAAATAAATTCTTATACTTGTGTCGATAAATAAATGTGCCTCTATGTGGAGAGTGGCCTAGGTGTGTAACCCTAAGTTTGAGGTTGTTTGGAAGGATTGGTGTGACTCTTGTTGAACTTAGACTAATTCGTGGCAATGACCATATAGACCCTTTAGTGCATGTCTGATATGTTGAAATGGAATGGAATACCCATTCATTCCATTCCTTTGTTTGGTACAATATAATAAATGAGAATGATCATTCCTAAGGAATGAAATTTCATTATTGTGAATGGATTTTTATTCCATTACTAAAGCTATAGAATGGTCATTCCATTCATTTAGGAATGCTTTTAAAACATAAAATTACTTAAATAATTCTCTCACATTTCAAAAAAATAAGCCACCGCCATTTCGTCACCACCGCCGCCTTTATTGACTTATTGTCCGTCATTATTATTCCCGTTACGTTTTACCATAAAAAATAGTATTATTTTATTTAATTTTATATTTAATACTAAGAAAGGTATTTTTGAGAAAAACAATTCAAGTTCATTCCATTCCTAATATGTTTCATATTTATAACTAAACAATAGAATGTGAATGATTATTCCATTCTCACTTTCATTCCATTCCATTCAACCGTACCAAACGTGTCATTAGTGTTTGGGTGGTGTAAGATATTCACGTGGTGGTTGGGGTACCATTTAAGTTGTTATAGGTGGTTTGGTGAATTTAGGACTCGAATTGAGTATATTAATCTAGCATTTCTATTGCGTTGGAGCATTATCGTTTTCCAACCTCATTCTTTTTCCTCACTCCTTCAGTGGTTGTTTTCATACTAAAATTATGCTCTATGAACTCATTGTATGTATAACCATGTATGTGTCAAGGTTTAGGTCCCTTGGAATCAAACTACAAGTTTTCTTCAAAAGTTTTGCAACTTTAAAATTTTTTTTTTTTACTAAGTGCTACATTTTCCGCTAACCCTCGGGCCCCGCTAATTATTTTTAAAATCCGAAAGTTAAAAAATTATTTTTATAATATTTATAATTTTTTGGGATCGAAGGTGTCAAAAACGGAGGTCCGTTGCAAAAGCACATTTTTTAACCGCTTTAAAAATGCCCAAAATTCGAAACTTTGGGGCAACACTCGCCCTGGGCAAGATGTCATCAGACACTTCGACCTTGTTTCACTATTTTCTTCATAACTTTTGTTGTGTAGCTCCGATTGAGGTATTCTTTAGCTCGTTGGAAAGCTAACTTCATGGGCTTGAGTTTTGATCTTTGAATCAGTTAGTTCGGATTAGTTTTGAATGACTTAGGGTCATTTGTTTAGGCTGGTCCATTTTTGATCTTTTAGATCGTTCACAAATATTTTTCCGGTTTTGCCTCATTGCTCCGAATTCGATTCCGATTGTTTCTATGGCATACCGTAAGCCTAATTTGAGTACTTTGACTTGAAAATTATATTTTTTCCCTTGGTTGAACATTTTTACCCTTGGGAGAACATTTGGTGATTTAATGATCCGTTTTGATCCATTTCACTTCCGTTCGACTCCCGATGATTCTTAAGACCTGTTTTAAGTATAAAATGATTATTTTACCCCTAAAATGGATTTAAAGGAGTGTTTTCTACAATGGGTATTTTGATATCCTTATGTAGTCCTGTTAGTCTTCCTTAGTTGGTTAGTGAGTTGTAGGGGGACTACGGTGGACTAGGGTGGTTATTTTGCGTGAGTTTTTCAAGTGGATATTAGGGGTAGATGAGAGTCTCTCTCTGATTTCCAGTTGTGTGTTGTGGGCACTTAGCATGTGGTTCTAGGGACTCGAGTATTGTGTGTTTCGTGCATGGTTACGTGGTGGTTGGATATCGGAGTTGGAACACAGGGCAAGAGTCTTGGTTGTATTTAGAGAACCGATGTTTGTGTATCTATATATATATATATATATATATATATATATATATACATAATTATATATATATGCCATATTTTCTCTGAGCATGGTAGGGGTTAGTGAGATTTATTCAGAGGTCTCGGATTGGTGTGAGTACTATGTGAAACAATGGACCAACCTAGGGTAGATGCATGCACACGGGGGGTTAGCATTTCCTCGACAGTCAGAGGATGTGGTAGTTAGAGTTTCTCCTACTAGGCACTCGTGCTCACCCCCCCCCCCCCCACCCCAAACCAACAATTGCAGGTTCTAGGTGGATGGATGTCGTTCGGGGTGGTAGCAGCTCGAGTGGATTGGGACAAATGTTTAGCTACTTTGTTTCCAATCATTTTGTATCTCCACCTATGTTGTATGGGCTTGTCTTGTATTTATCTTGGGAGCCAGCTTGTTGGCGTATCCCTTTCAGTGTATCTCTATTTCTTTGTATCATCACTCAATGTGTTTAGTATCTTGTTCGGCATTGCGATGTGTCTCGATGTATTATCATTGTAGCTACATTTATTCCTTTGTTTAGTGGTTATCAGTATCCAGTTCTTCATTTAGTTATTGTTTACCCCATTATTTCATGAGTATTGATGACTCTAGAGATCGCTTACACTGATGTCACCTCTTGGAATTCACTGATTCTCTGGGTTGAAGTCTCGGGAATTTCAGGGCGTGACAACGTGATCCATTGCTTTCGCAATAGCAGCATCTTAGTTGATTAAAAAAATTGGGGCCTTACCACACATCATTTTCAAGAACGTGTCAAACAACTATTGAAATGAATCTGTTGTTTCGTCATACATGAGAGCTAGCCCAAAAATAGAAGATTCTTTGTGATTATTAAGACCTAGGGAAACTACAAAAGTCCAGTTAGCTCTTAGAAGCTTGTATGTGGTATCAAATTTTACAACATCGCCTAAATGACCATAGTCAATCAACATTTTGGGATCTGCCCAAAATATGTTCGTTATCATTCCTTTGCTGTCCAGTTGTTCAGCATGGATGAAGAAAGGATTTTCATAGGACTGGTGCTTAAAGTACTCTATCAACCATGTTTTTCACCTAATTGAAGCTCACTTTGTCTTTTCGTCCTTAGGTAGTTATCTAGATCGATTTTTGTGAACCCGACTAATTTCCTCCCCCTGTTTGTTTGCTCTTAGGTCAAATGAGGAATGTAGAGGAACTCCGGACTTGTATGCAAGATCAACATCATTCTTTTGTACATCTGTAATTTTCCTTTATCTTCGCATAATGTGTGTGCAATACTCGTTAACCAACTCATGATTGTGAGATTCTTCAAAACATTTGACAAAGTAATTATCTTTCACATTGTCATATTAATGAGCATCTTAACACCACAACCAATATGAGTCTTTGCCCTTGGAAACTTTATATTCTTGTCATGTTTTTCTTGGACTCGATGTATGATGAGTGCCAAATGTTGTCCATTTCTTGTTATGTCTTTACATTCTGTTATTTGTTATTTTTATGCGGTTTGTATGTTAAAGCGTGTTTCGGAGCTTAACTAAGAAATGAGCTAACTTTGGTGAATTAACCAAAGAAATGCTTGTGTCTATCCACAAAGAGAGCAAAAGAGGAGTTTTCAAGTAAAAAGTGTCTCCCGGAGGGCGAAAATGATATCTTTCGGAGCCATAACTTCGGGAAACATACCAAAAGAGTTGAGGATGTTCTAATGGAGCAATTATCAAGAAAAGTGGTTTCCAAGTATTTTGTTACGCTTACAGTGACTAGAAAGTGCTAAAATTACGAGTAGGGGCCAAGCGTAGGTAGGGCTGGCGAAGTAGAGTTTCGATCTGATTTGAACTCTTTTCACTTGTGTTCGACTCTAATACCTCTAAGCACATGTATATGACATATTATATATCATATTAAAGGTTTTGACTCATATTTGAAGAGAAACACATTAAAGAGGAATCCTACTCAAGTGGGAAAAGCTAAATACAAGTAAGACTCTTCTCAATCACTTCTATAAATACCAAGGTCTTCTACAGATCTGGGAGCTTCCTTTTCAACCTAATTTTCAGAGCACTTTCTATGGAGATTCATATAATTCAAACGGAATGAGTCATTCAAGACCTAGAGATCCGGCGAGGAAGATCATGGAAGATGTTTCTACATCAATGGTGCAGTCTGCTTCTACCATGAATAACTAAACCGGTATCTAGGGTTTTCTAGCAAAACCCTAGCCAAGTAATGTAGTTTATTTATTTGTTTTAATTATAACGAGGGGAAACTGTGACTACACTGTGATGATTGTGTAGATTTGTGATTGTACTTATTCTTGACACGAAATCTTATATTTATTCTAATTATTGTCTTAGATTGAATGAATATATTATTTCAACCAATCATGTTATATTAAACATAACATGTTTTTCCACACAATGGTGCTTAAAACACTTGAAACCATAGGTTTACATAGGTTATGCCTCGACATGGTAATATAAACATGCTTTAGTTTAATTTTATGATGTAGGAGTAGATTAGAGTAAAGTAGATGACATGTACTAATTGTACTATGTCCGAAGATGGGTTGTAGCGAATCCGGTGGATACTATCATTTTCGAGACATATTTGACTATTTGTTATACGATCTGATTCATGGTGATGGATCGCCCTCTTGCAATTGAGCAAGTAGATAAACTATATTATGTGGTTAGTGGTGGAACATGAAAACCCTTGTTTTTCTCTACCTTGATCACAATCACATTTTAAATTATGTTTTTAGTTAATCATTAGTTATAGATCTCAAACAAAACAATTCAAACATTTTTCAAACATAATTCAATATTTTTAAATCTCTAGAGTGAATAATCCAAGTCTTTGTGAGTTCGATATTCCCTTTCTCAAGCCCATTTGTACTATAATACAATTTGTGCAATTGATATAGGTAAAACATTTTCGTTATAAGGGTATGTTTTTAACCGTTATTTTTATCACTAGACGTGCATCAATGTCATTCCTTTTAACACATATATAGCATTGACAGAACCTTCCATTGCCTAATTTGCTCTTATTTGACTAACACCTACAAACACTGAATCCAGCCTTACCCCGTATTTTTGTAAAATTCGTAGTTGTTTTCCTCAAGGTCAAATACCATGTTTAACTTAGGTTTCAGTCCATTGGAACACCTCTCGGGGGTATTCATCCGAAGTCGAAATGTTCGTTGCTTGTTAAACATCATCTTCTAAATTTAAACAAAACCTATTCATAAAAAAAACCTATACATAAGCCATATCACAATCAGAGGAGCAATTACTAATTTTACAGTATACACAACATTAAGTTAGATTACAATTCAAAGGAGCAGTTGTTGGAAAACCACAATTGATCGTCTCTATGTTATTTAGTTCATTATACTATTATTTCTTCAAATGGGGTACTCATATCAGAAAACCCAATTTTAAGCTTCCACAATTGTTAAGGAAATTGCAATTTTTGATAGCTATTTTTCGACTTTTTAAAAATCTACCAAAAAAAAAAAAGTAGTTACCAAATACGTTTTCAACTTGGTTACTTTTTCAAAAATTAAAATAAAAAATGTTACCAAACAGGCCGTGATTATTCAATTTTGATAGTTGCGTTTAACTTTACATTAGTTATTTATACAACATCACCAATGTGTGTTTTTGTTTGTCAAATATAATAAATTAATACTATGCTTTACTAGTTTTGTAATTTTTGAGCAAAAAAATACATCTAAAGCTCTATGTATTAGATGAAAATGTAATTTATGTCTGCATTCGAGTATGTATAAAATAGAGGTTTCAAATATTATTTCATATGCTAGTACTTTGAGGAAAATTGCTAATTAAAAATTTTTATTTTTATTTTTGTAAAATTGTTAATATTTTTTTTATTAATTGAGTTAAACGGAAAGTTTGAGAAAAAAG
Source organism: Cornus suecica (assembly GCA_963922005.1). Lineage (NCBI taxonomy): Eukaryota > Viridiplantae > Streptophyta > Magnoliopsida > Cornales > Cornaceae > Cornus > Cornus suecica. Next base: position 67,297,802 of record OY998238.1, on the reverse strand, counting down.
AGAAATTAATTTAAATCATATGTTTAATAAACTTGACATTTCATTGGAAAGAGTGTCATTCAGAGTTTTCCTTTCGAAGTTAAATGGTAACAAAGCAAACTCACACTTGGAGTTTTCTTTGTTCTTCTGAAAATTTAATTGATAATTCGATTATTAAGTGTCTGTTTGGGAGAGTTTCTTGATGGGTAATGCCCGCTTCTAAGAATGAAGTGTCAAAAGTAATTTAAATAAAATGACTTTAAGATAAAAATATTGTTTGGTGGAGATATTTTAAAAATATATTTAAGAATTTAAATATTTTTTAATTTACAATGTTAAAATGTGGTTAAAAATTATTGGAGAGAGAAATAATCCAATAACAATGTAATTCTATCTAATGGGATGACAATGGTGAAAAAAAATAATGCTAAATAAAAAGACATTTGAGGTTAATATTGAAAATATAAAATATATATTAAGATTAAATTAATAAATCAAAGATAATTATAAATAAATATACATATGACTTTTCTAAAGTTACTCCAAAAGTAAATTTTACTGGCTTCTTTTAAAAATCTATTTTATTAAATTTACCAAACACCTGCCTTTTATTCAAAAGAAATTATGGAGTTTAACATCTCATTTGAAGGTCCTCAAAAGCCTTCTAAACGGGCACTAAAATTTTGTATGCGAACTCATGCTGGAAGTGGACCTCTCAATGGATCAGATCAAAATTCGAATCTGATTCGATTAGCCGGATATGAATTGAAAATAAAATCCGATAATCCGATTATGATTCGAATATGAGAAATTGATTTCTTAATAAATTGGATTTGAATTTATGCTAATCCGATCCGATTAATTTTATATATACGCATATATACTATATTTTTAAAATATAAATATTAAGTAGTATTCTTAATTATGTCTCATTTTTTTTTTTTATGTTTTCTATAGTCATGTACTATAAACATTGGTTATAAACTACATAATTTTGGTATTTAATATTTTTTAAAAGTAACTAAAAAAAATCAAATATTCTTTAATAATTTTTATAATCTTGTATTTATCTAATCGGATAGAATTATCATATCGTAAAAAATTCAAATTTAGATTAATTAAATAAAAATTCGTGAAATTAATACATCCACTAATAAAAATTCGTCCAATTAACCTGAACAATTATCCACGCGTCTGCTGAGTCTGTTGGGTTGAGATCCGGATCCCAATTCTGTCTTTAACACGTGTTCTCCATCCGACTTCCTTCCATCAATAGGGTCAAAAACGTAAATGACCTATCCCCAGCCCAAGTTCCAATCTCTTATACGAGCAAAATTGGAGGTGCTCAAATCAAGAACTGGAACACTATTTTTGCTCTCTATCATCTCCGATTCACTGAATTAGGGTTGGGGTTTCGAAATCATCATTTCAATGGAGGCAACAAATGAAGTACCAGAGGTTTTATTTGACAAGATTCGACCACCGTGTCTCGAAGACGCCGGCCTCGAAGACTGTGCGCTGCCACCAGAATCCATCAAAGAAGCCTTCCTCAAGGCGGCCACCGCCGTTGGCTCACGCGCTGCCTCCATCTTCTCCGCCTCCGACGACGACGACTGCATCAACGATCCATGGCCCACCGCCAAAGAATCGTCCGATGTCCTCGTCGGAATCGAGTCCGGATCCGACCCGCCCGGTTCATGCGCCAACGAGAAGGGCGGAGGGTTGCCGGAGGTGGCCGGAGACGAGGTGGCGAATTGTGGTACTGTGGATACGGGTGATAGAGTGGTGGGACCGGATGTGGTGGAGGGAGGGGAGGAGGCTTGTGTTGATGGATTGGAGGGTTTGGAGATTGGAGACAAAGGTAATGAGAGCAAAGATGACAAATTGAATAAGGGAGGACATGAGGAAGCAGAAGAAAAAGAAGGTGAAAGACCTATCTTAGCTGAAGCTTCTATATGAATGTGTAGATATATATATATATATATATATATATGTGTGTGTGTGTGTATCTCTTACATGTATACCATGTTTTTTTGGATTGTAGGTATGAAATGCAATATTTGGAGTCTAATTGAACTTTTGTTGCTTATTTTTTCCATTGCAAAGGTCTCTTATTGACATAGTAAATGGTTTCTGATGGTTATGGTTTCAACCTTAAGGCAAGCAAAGGAAAATTGCTTAGTTCATATGTCAAAGAACTTTTTTCATAAGGTAAAATACATTATACATTGATTTGGTTCAATTATTCATGGGCGGTTGTGTTTGTCAATTATGATAGGCATGGTCTCAACGACTCAATTCCATTATCTTAGAGTCGGAGCCGTTATTCAGCGATATGACAAAAAAGAGATATCGTTTAAAATGCACTGTTTGTGTAGGAATTTAAGGCGAATTTGATGTTGTTGCAATTCTCAGTATAATAAACACCGATCGTAGTTGTTATATGTAATTGAAGCAAATTTCAGGGGTGGTAGGTGTACCGCGTATTTGACCCCTTATGGGGTGGTTTTGGATATTAATGATATTATTTTCCTTCTCTTTCTGTTTCCTTATTTCATTGAATTTGTCAAGCAAGTGCAATTGTAGTGGCTTGTGAATCTTCAGCACAGTTTGGCTGGGGATTTTTCGCATTGTAGTTGCTAGTAATTTTTGTTACTAGAAATCGAAATTGAGCTCAACATGCTTTGGTACTGCCTGAGTTGAATTGTAAGTTCATTGATTAGTTCACCTATAGTAAAGTTAGGATGGGTACAGTTACGTGCAAGTAGAAGGTAGTTATCTATGCATTGTGATATTTTGGGTGATGCATGCTCTATTTGAGAAATTAAATGCTGTTTTCCTGCATTTTACCTCCTACTAAATATATATATATATATATGTATATTTTTATTTATTTTTAAGTTAAGCAATACTCACACACTTGTTTCTGCAAGGCATGAACCCTAGACCTCCCATTTGAGAGTTAGGGTCCGGTACTGTTTGGTCATTAGGACCTTGGTACCTACTAAATAGTTGTAATATTTTGAAACTATTTTCTAAATACAATCATTAGAAGGTGAAAATTATGTTATACCCTTAATGCATCCCAAAAGGCTCTTGCTATATATCCCCACCACTGTCAGCTCTCTGGGCCTTGGAACTCTCTTGGCGCTGTCTCTAAACTCTTCCAGCCAAGTTGGAGAGAAGGAAAGAATCAAGGGCTGACCAAAGTTTACCAGCAAAGAAAATTCAATAGGTGAAAGGACATGCTGAACAGAAGGTTTGGAACTTCTTGGCTCTCCACTTTCAGATTCCTTGATTGTTGAATTTTCAGCTGCTTTTTGGCCAATGGAATGTACAAGGTTTTTCATTTTTCATTTCTTGAAGGATTCACATGCTAATGTACTTCTTTTACTTCTTTCAGTATATTCGCATCTTCGATGACGTTCACATAATAATTTAAATTGCAAGGTGGTATATGAACAAGAGGGATTTATACGGATTGTAAGCATATCATAAGAGCTAATCGTTCAGAATTCTATTTTAAAATTCGCTGTTAAATTTCTATAGTAAATCTGTTTCCATATAATTGAGCTAGATGGATGCAAGTTATTTTGGATATTATTGTACTTTAATTGCAGTTAACTAGATGTATCTTAAGTTGTTTTAAGTAATATTATTTGACAAAATGTAATGAAAGAACAAAGTTTATATAATTTTTTTACACATACTTCAAATTTGACACACTTGAAGGTATTTCTCCTGATGAACATAATGCGTCTTTGGTGATGAAACTGTTATTAGATACTGCCAAGGACTTGATGCATATATTTCAAGATGGTTGAAAAATCTATGACAATATTTAATATGATTGTTGGAAAATCATTTTGTAATACAATAAGAGAATCAGGTATGCAAGTGGTCCCTTGTAGTCAATGAGGACGTGTGGTGTGGCGTGGCTGCCACAGGTGGACTCCACGCGTTGGCTAGCTACAACCCTCGTCAAATTTGGCTAGTCCTTTGGTCAGGTAAAAAAAAGAGAGAAATAGTTAGGGAAGGTATATGCTTCACTAGCTTATGTAATGAAGGACAACCTGCTTCATTAGTTTGAGATTGCTAATATTAAATTTGGGTCACTGGTTTAGTATTTAGATTTCATGATTGCAAAACCTGAATTTTGACTAAAAAGATATTTTGCATGGGTGAAAGTGAAAGCTTTTATATATTGATGATATCAGAAAATAATCTCAATAAGCTCCAAGTCTGTATATTTTGCATTATATGAATTATTACCCGTATATACAAATACACATTATATACGGTTTCTAAATACACATTATATACGGTTTCTAAATAGGTATGCATAGCTTATCTCTACCAGAACTTATCTTGTTTCTTTCATCTGATTTCTTTCAGTTTTACTTGAAATCAAAATTTTATATTCTTCTTCCTGCTCAAATCCATATTTATTTTCAATCCCTGTTATGGTGATCTTCATCTTTTTCTTTTCAGTTAAAATCAAGGTATTTAATTCCTCCTTCCATCGCATACTGTTTTTATTTGATTCTTCTCCTTTTCTTGCCCCATCTATTTATTCATACATTTTTCCTTTTCACTTCTTTACAAATTTACTTATCTCTGATACACATTATATTTTGTACATTCTAATTTACAACCATGGACGTCAATATATTTTGTGGGGTTGTTCTTTTGTCTTTCAATTTTAGGGTTTATTCTACAAGATGCAGGATTGCAATAACCGTTAGAGGTGATTGATATATATATATATATATATATATATATATATATATATATATATATATATTTGGGTATGTACCCAAATTACATTCAATAGTTAGGCCATGTTTGGTAGGCGGTATTTCTGGTCTGGTTCGGTCCGGTTTGGTCTGGTTTGATTTGGTCTAATCTGATCTGGAAAAGTCTGTTTGGTAAGTAGTCTGGTCTTATTATTTATTTATTATTTATTCTAATATTTATTTATGTATTATTCTTTCTTTATTTATTATTTCTTCACTTTATAATATATTTTATTATTTTATTATTAAATTATTATTTATATTATTATTTATTAATTTATATATTAATTTATAAATATATTCTATTTATTTATTATTATTTCATTATTTAATTCATTTTATTTATAAATTATTTATTCATTTTTAATTATTTAAAAATATATTTTATTAATTTAATATTAATTTATTATTATTATTATACTCATTTTTTATTATTATTATGAAGTATTTATTCATTATTGTATTTACTTATTATTTATTATTATATTTATTTATTATTATATCTATTTATTATTTTATTTATTTCATTTTGTTTATTATTATTATTTTTTATTATATTTTTAAATATCTTTTATGTAATTTATTATTTATTTTATTAATTTATTATTATTATTTAGTCCATTCTTTATTATTATATTTATTTATTATTATTGTATTATTTTTTATTATTATTATTATGTTTTATTTAATTTATTATTTATATTATTAATTATTCATTTTTAATTATTTATAAATATATTTTATTTTTTATTCATTTATTTATTATTATATTTATTTATTATTATTATACTCATTTTTTATTATTATTAGGTATTATTTATTTCATTATTTATTATTATTTATATTTTATTTTTAAAATATGTTTTATTTAATTTATTATTATTTATTCATTTTTAATTATTTATAAATATATTTTATTAATAAGACCAGACCGGACCACTAGGAACCACCTTTTTTTTTTGTCTGAAATGAGGTCATTTTGGTCTGATTTGGTCTTACTTAGTCTAATAAAAAATTTGGGACCAATGCTACCAAATAAGGGCTGGTCCCACCTAGGACCAGACCACCTACCAGACAGGGCCTTAATATGTTTGGTGTGGTCCTTGTGGATGAGTTTTTTTCTCATTGGTGAGCAAAATATCATTATCTATGTTTGTATAATACTTGAACAAAATTTTCTTGCTCATTGCAAATATATAATTTCAGTTTGGCAGGGATTTTAGACAGCTCTCAACAGAAGACTGAAGTTTAAGACGATATTTCATATCCAGACTGATGAACAATCTGAGTGGACCATTGAGGATATGGTTGAGGCTTGTATTCAGGATTCTCGGGGTAATAGGGAGATCATCTACCACCATTGGAGTTTTCTTGCAATAATAGTTATCAGACCAATATTGTGTTGTTCACCGGTTTGTTGGACTGTGGTTGGAAAAAGTCAGCCTTGGTGCCAATTATCGTTCTTTAGACTATCGAGAAAATCAATATGATGTGGCAGTGATTGGTCACAGATAAAAGTTTGACACGAGTTATGTCGATCGGAGAAAGTGTCATTTGTGGGTCATGTGTTTCTAAACCTTCACCCACAGAAGGGTTTGATGTGGATTGGATAGAGTGACAAGTTGTGGTCACGTATAATGCATTGGTGAGGTTGTTTATTGGTTCGATTACCGCGGAATTTGACTAGTTTTGAGAATGTATTTCATTTATTCATGTTGAGGAAGTAAAAGGCGGATCCATATGCATGTCTTCGATTGGGTTGACCTTGATTTTGCAGAAGATGTGTCTTAAAAGTAGCGCCCTCTTGAGTTCTTGGACTCACAAGACCTAGGCCTGTTTGGTAGCTGGTTTAGTCACAGGTGGTCTGGTCTGGTCTTGCGTTTTATGGGACCAAACCGTATTTGGTAGCATTGGTCCCAAATTTTTGGTTAGACCAAGTAAGACCAAATCAGACCAAAATGATCTCATTTCAGACAAAAAAAAAAGGTGGTTCCTAGTGATCCGGTCTAGTCTTATTAATAAAATATATTTATAAATAATTAAAAATGAATAAATAATAATAAAAAATTAATAATAATAATAAAAATTTAAATAAAACATATTTTAAAAATAAAATATAAATAATAAATAATAAACAAAATGAATATAATAATAATAAATAAATGAATAAATAATAAAATATATTTATAAATAATTAAAAATGAATAATTAATAATATAAATAATAAATTAAATAAAACATAATAATAATAATAATAAATGAATACAATAATAATAATAAAAAATGGACTAAATAATAAATAATAATAATAAATTACATAAAACATATTTAAAAATATAATAAAAATAATAAATAATAAACAAAATGAAATAAATAATAATAATAAATAAATATAATAAAAAATAATAAATAGATATAATAATAAATAAATATAATAATAAATAATAATTAAATATAATAATGAATAAATACTTCATAATAATAATAAAAAATGAGTATAATAATAATAAATCAATATTAAATTAATAAAATATATTTTTAAATAATTAAAAATGAATAAATAATTTATAAATAAAATGAATTAAATAATGAAATAATAATAAATAAATAGAATATATTTATAAATTAATATATAAATTAATAAATAATAATTTAATAATATAAATAATAAAATATATTATAAAGTGAAGAAATAATAAATACATAAATAAATATTATAATAAATAATAAATAAATAGTAAGACCAGACCGCTTACCAAACAGATTTTTCTAGATCAGATTAGACCAGACCAGAAAGACCGCCTACCAAACATGGCCCTAGTGTTATGTGATAAGACCATTCCTATGGTAAAGATGTCGTGGCGACATCACAAAGTTAAGGAAGCTACTTGGGAGCATGATTTTTCGGGCTAAGTATTTGGATTTGTTCGTGTATCAAGTTATGATTATGACAGAAGATGATAAAGGTCGATCTAACCCTCTTAACTTATCGTCATGTTCATTTTGATTACTAAATCTTGTTGTATTTTGCCACACCTATTTTTATCTAAATACAGAAGATGATGAAGGTGGATCCAACCCCACTAGCTTCTCGTCGTGTTCATTCTTATTACTGAATCATGTTGAATTTTGCCACATCTATTTTTATCTAAATACAAAGAGAAACGAAGGATGATTCTATCCTATGGTAATTAATAAGTAATGGATATTTTTAGTGATTTATTCAACAAAAAATGTACAATTCCTTCTTTTTATTATAGTATTGCTAAATTTATTTTTCTAGAGTTTTTTGTGTAAGAATTTATGTTTTTTATTTTTTTATGTACATCTATGAATTGCATCTTTACTAGGAATGAGGTATTTATAACTAGTTCAATGAGTCATGCGAGGTATCTCAAACTTTCTCCTTATAATAAAAACTATCTAAAATTGATTCAAAAATAAATTTAAAAGCAATTTTACTCTGACCATCTTCTGTATCTTTTTCTCATCAAAAGTTTAAGGCCCCGTTTGGAAACCATGTTTTTTGTTATGTTTTTGTTTTTTGGCACTGTTCACAGAACAAAGCTATTTTTTTGTTCTTTTGTGATTTTTCAAAAAAGAATTTGAAAAAATTCAAATGAGTCTCTTCCTTCTATTCACACCAGACCTTCACCTCCATCATCAACCACCACCAATGCCACCACCACTAGCCACCACCGCCACAACCCTCACCCTTCACCATCAGCCACCACGACCAACACCCACCACCTCCACGACCCGCAATTGACTCCCAAACCCTAAAACCACCAATCGACCCCCTCCTAAACCCTAACCACCACCCCTCGACCACCTCCACCACCCGTCGTGACCACCACCACCAATCAACCCCCACCGAAACCCTAACCACCACCAGTCCGTGACCTCCACCACCAACCCCCACGACCACCAATCGACCCCCTCCCAAACCCTAACCACCACCCCTCGACCACCTCCACCACCCGATGTGACCACCACCACCAACCCCCACGACCACCAATCAACCCCTTCCGAAACCCTAACCACCACTAGTCTGTGACCTCCACCACCAACCACCAACCCCCACGACCACTAATCGACCCCCTCCGAAACCCTAACCACCACCAATCCGTGACCTCCATCACCAACCCCCACCACCTCTAACCACCACCAATCAACTCCCAAACCCTAAAACCACCACCAATTTGGAGACGGGGTGAGAGAGAGAGAAGAGCCGACGAGTGGATTTGTGTGTGTGTGAGAGAGAGAGAGAGTAAGAATAAGAATAAGTTTAAAACTTGTCCCAAACAAGTTTTGTTTCTTATTTTTTTGGATGAGAAAATAAGAATAAGAATAGTTTTTGTTCTAATTTCTAAAATCAAGAACAAAAACACTTAGGGCCCGTTTGGGAACCATCATTTTTGTTTTTGTTTTGAGAACCAAAAAACAAGAAGAATTCTTGTTCTTGTTCTTATTTTCTCACCCAAAAGAACAAAAACAAAAATCATGTTTGGGGCAAAAAAACACATATATTCTCACACAATTTTTCCTCTCTATCACAAATCTTTTTTTTTAAAATCCCAAAAGGAACAAAAAAAACAAGTTTTTGTTGTTCCCTTGTTTTTTCTACTATTCACGAAAACAGTTTCCAAATTGAGAACCGAACAAACAGTAAAAAGGGTTGCCAAACATGTTCTATTCTCCTGAACAGTGCCAAAAAATAAAAAACTGAACAAAAACAGAGTATCCAAATGTACCCTTAGTTCTCAAACAGGGCCTAAAGAAGTCAACAGTTTGTTTAAAAAAAAAAAAAAAATTCTAGAACCTTTAGAATTAAACTGCGACAAATGTTCTTTAGTATACGTGTCAACCCAAATTCTGAAACAGAATTTATGGTTTTTTAATTAGCATCGGTTGTCTCTCTCAAAGTGGAAAACATATTGGAATTTGTAGCTATTTCTATCTCCTTATATATTTTAAAAATATTTTGAATTATATTTATACAGGATAAATCTATGTGTTTTTATCTTCACATTTTTTTCACATAAGAAATTTTAGAAAACTCTAGTAAAAGTATGCTATTACTTCTTAAACGACAAACTTCCTCTCTGAATTTTCTAAAAGGTCAAAACTTTAACTTTTGCGTCAATTTTTTGCTTTAAAATCTCTAATATTTATGTTTATAAGGTTGATGAAGGAAGAGATCGCAATCTTGTTTCACAACCCAACATAAAATCTTTACATTGATCGATCCACTCTATGCTTGGTTCCTTCCTGTCAGGATGTGCTGTCACCGGCCTCGAACAATGGTGATGGAGGGTAAGACCTTTGACAGGAAGAATTTCATGGACTTGTGGGGGAAATTGAGTTCCAACAGGGTGAGGGAATTGACATTTGCGCACTCAGAGCACCAGCGAAGACAAGAACATGGAGCCATGGTCAAGAGAGCCAGTCATGGAGGACAGAAAACACAAGGGAAAACATGCCGTCCATCTGACGGGTAGAACTGGGTGTTCTGTTGGGTAAAATCTAATATCAGGAAGAATTCAGGTGATGGTTGATACAGCAATCATATATAAACACCTTTAAAGTTTACTTTATTTCCAATGTGGAACAAATATTATTACCCAAATTCAAATGGGTCACTTTGAGAGATAATTTCTTATTCAATAATTAATAGTTTTGAACATGTAATTATACCAACTCGATATCCTCATCAAGGAGAACGCATTAGTGCTTGGTCCCGTTAAATTTGGAATTCGGGTCCCATAATTATTTAAGCTCAAAGTTGGGTTTAATTACTGTTATTTATAAACTATTCCAACAACTTCATCAATAAAAACGGAAAATGTGGAATTGCTTCGCCTATTATTTCATGGTCGCATGTTACACATGGTTTCGTGGTGTCATGTTCCATGTTAGTTGTGTTCATGTTGCATGTTTTCTGTTAGAAGTCATTTAATTTTGCTAATAAGAACCAATCACTGTTGAATTTTCTCGCCCATTATTTCCTTGAATAGTTTAATGGTGGTAGATCGGTCAAGAGATTGGATTCTGATCGAACTTTGTGGGTTTTCTCAGTGGTGGTTGTTTCAGGCTGAATAGACTCCTTAACACCACTCAAATTAACCCAAATAATAATTTGATAACAGCAACATCACTGAAGGTATATTCACCAGAAAAAAAAAAGAAAGATAAATAAAACACATGGACTGAAATTTACTCAAAAATTCTGTTTGTAAACTGATTAAAGAGAGAAATTATAAGCATATTCTCATGAAATTTACATAGCTCGCCTTTTTTCAGTCTGGACGATATTTGAGTCTCCTCTTGTTGTGTAAACTGTCAAATGACAATGAATCATAGTAGAATTGACTGAAGTATATACTTGTTTTAATTTCGTTTTATCAATAACGACCGAAAAATGTGACACTTGGTTTAGTGGTGTATTCATGTTCCATGTTAGTTGTGTTCTGTGCATTCGTGTTGCATGTTAATTTTCTGTCAGAAGTCATTTAATTTTGCTAATAACAACGAATCATTGTTGAATTTTCTCACCCTTTATTTGCTTCAATAGTTTAATGGTGGTAGATTGGTCAACAGATCGGATTGTGACAAACGCACTTGCTGAGGAACAGAAACCGCACTCCTGCCAAGCACGAAGCCCTGTTGTTTGGGCATCTAAGATTTCACCAGAATATATTTGTGCACTGCAAATAATCCCAAGAAAGAAAAAAAGCTAAAGAGCTAAAGCTACATCAGCAGCCCAAGCCTGTTCAGTCTAGTAATCCTACTTGCATCACTCAGCCTGATGACAATGTTTTATATTATGAATACAGAACTCATTACGAAATTCTCATGCTTAGTGCCGATATTACAGGGGATCAACCATCAGAGATTAAGAAAGCACAAGGCCTAACAACCACAGCAGGCATGTATATTAAACATCTAAGATTTGAAGTGATTCACTGCTCAAGAAAAGACGGTACAAGTCACTGACTTGTGAACACAGGCATATCAAGCTGCAAATTAAAGGCAAAAATTAAAAGGGATTTCAGCCTTTCTATTATATCAATGATGAGCAGAACCGATGCAAATTAAGTTGTGTTCCGAATGCATCAAAGTAAATGATCTTTCACTTGTCATGCAGATCCCAGTGGCTGTTGGAGCATCTGAATTGGAGGCGTTAATGTTATACCAAGGCCGGAGAGTGATTTTGTCGTAGGGAGTAACAGGAACAAACTGGCAACTGCACCAGTTGCTTCTTTACTGTTCTTATGACATTCTAGCCGGTATTGTGGGCGGGCTGCTAGGTCTTGGCGGAGGATTCATTTTAGGTCCACTCTTTCTGGCGCTGGGAATTCCTCCTCAGGTGCCTTTTACCATTCCCCGCAAAAATAAGAGTTGCAGTTCAGTTGATGTCTGATCATTTATGTAGTTTGAAAGCCTTAAGCAATTTCAGTACTGAATTAGCAAAAGAGCAGAGTATCTCAGTTTCATAGCCATATCAGATCAACGTTATCTATCTTTAGTGTGGCGATCGTTTGTTCAATTGTGCTCCTTAACAAAGACATTTATAGAAGTTATTATTCTTCAAAACTGCAATCGATCACACCTTTCGTAGCTTTCACCCATGTCTGTTGTAGAATATTACCTAATAAACCCCCCTTCTTCTCTCAGTCGTTCCAACCGGTCCCTTACAAAATACCCATTTGACCAAGTAGGTAGGAAGATTTAGATGAAATTATAAAATAAAAAAAAATTATGTTTGTGTTGTCTCTCTATGATGGCAGCTCTCTACTTTGTTGTTGTGGCTACCATTGCAGCCTTGGGTGGTCAGCATGTGGTTAGAAAGATAATCACTATCCTAGACAGAGCTTCTTTGATTATTTTCTCTCTGGAATTCACAATCTTTGTGAGTGCACTCTCAATGGGTAAGTACCATTTGCAGTATCTACGGGCACATTGCTGTTTTGGGCGGTCAAAGCAATTTTTTATAATCATTATCGTTATTATTATTCTATTTTACGTCACCAGGTGGATTCGGCATTTCCACCAGGATCGAAAAGATGAAGGCCAAGGAGTACATGGGATTTGATAACATCTGTGCATACAAGGCTTATATTAAGATCATCTTTTTCTACCAAGCATCAAAGGGCCTTTTGCATTTTGTAGAAATTTGGGATTTTCTGGAATGAATCATAAATGTAGCGACACTGACTTCTTTGGAGACACAATTAATCACAATTTTCAAATAAACATTCTTTAATGTTTTAATTTCTTAATTAAGAATGTGAGAAAAGATGCAGAAGAGGCATTTTGGGGTAGTACACTATGAATGGAGTGAAAACACCTTCAGTTATAAATGATGAACATTTTTCTCTGGCAGTTGATGAACATGAACAATTTATAGCAGCCAAAAAGAAGGGGGCATATCCTCTTCTTCTATTAGCCCCTGAAAATTTTGGATAATACATTCTCCACATGTGAAAACAAACGAGAAAATTTCTATATGGGGCATGAAAAGTTACCGGAATACAAGACCAACGTGCAGGAATAAAAACTTGGTCCGCAACACCAGAAATCTAGACAAACTCAAGTCTCATCATTTCATTTGCAAATACTATTACTCAATTCTTCTCAGGATCAAAAGTTTTATTAACATCTCCCTATCAATAACCTGTTTTTCGGATTGATAGTGCGTCACAAACTGATAATGCTAGATGCATTTCTATAGTTTAAAAGGTATATGGGTAAGGGAAGAACATGCATCTCGAAGTAGGCACATTTTGGGGTTTTTTCTTCAAGTTTTTTCTCCCAAAAGAGTCGGGCTCACTTTTGTAGTTAATGAACAGTAGCTAGGGTTCACCTCAGTCCAAATTATTATGAAATATTGCAATATTTGGTAACAAAATCTGCAATCTGAATTCACCTTACCTATGAAAAACTAAAATGATCAACCATTTGCAGACTAACTTCAAACAATTTAACTCACAAATAGGATGAGGGTAAAATACATAATTTTGTTTTGAGAATCAAGCATTTAGATTGAAACACAATGCAAAAGCCAAAAACACAAACCTTAAAAGGAAACTAAAAGGGATGCAAAAATACATCACATCCCTATCACTATCAAAATCAAATTGACCAAACCAATACCCGCAGGCCACATGAACATAGATACTAAGGTTACAATAGACCAGACTCTTCCCTAAACCAAAAACCAGACAACACCACCAAAGCAGACCACATCACTGAAGTACCAAGTCATCCGAAAAATGCTTTGAAAAAATCAGACACTCAAACCCTAGCAAGGATTAACTTGAGAAGATAGAATAAGGTAAGGACCATTTAGAGGCGAGGAAAACATTGTGGTCAGATTTCTTACCATTCCTCAATGAAAAATCTCTCAGCTTGACCGTATCAAAAACTTCAGCAACAAGTTGAGAATCAGTTCTAAATTAACCTCCCGTAAAATCTGCGGTTTCTCTCACACCAGAAAATGTAAGTAGTTGCAGCAAAAACACATTTGCTTAACAGAGTAGCAAGGGATCTACCTTGCAGGTCACTACACCAGCTCAGCACTTGGATTCCAACCAAAATAAGGACACTGCAGATGACCTTTAGAAAGGATAGAAGCCCAACCCTTGGCAACCACACTACAATACTGTCAATACATATTGTATGTCGCATTAAACCAAAATTTCAATGATTTTGAATACATTTTCAAATTTGCATCTTTTATAATCCTTTTTTCCCACCCAATAAATGATTAAAAAAAACTCCAGTAACCTCTCAAAACAAAACTTCCATAAATTGTCACTAAAATTGCACTATGCATCTCCCAACTCTTTTAAAGGCGAAATTGAGAGCATTTATTTATCAGGAATGCAAGAAATGATGCAGCAGAAGAATTTTGGAGTTGACAATAATGAACCATCTAGATTTGGAGCGGAGATACTTTCTGTAAAAAAAGATTAGCATTTTCTTTGTGGTTTTGATTCATGGCAGTCATGAAAATGAACAAATTACAACAGCCAAAAAGCAAGGGATATTTTCCTTATATCGGAGAAGCTCCAAATGTAGGAAAAAAGTGAGAAATTTTAGTTTTGGCCATGAAAATTTTACCAGCATACAATACCCAACCTGTAGGCATATAAGCTTTGCTAGCATCAGCAACAATCTAGACAAATTCTGGTCTCATTAATTCTTAGAAAATGCTATTCACTCAATATTTATCAGCACGGGGTCAAAGTTTTTGTATTATATGCACAACATTGCAGCTCTTCCTATCAAAAATTGTTGCTGCAAATGACAGTGGGAGCAATTCTCACTGTTGCATAAAACAAATGACATTGTTGCGGACCTGAATATGTTGAATGCATTTCTAGTTCAGAGAGCATGGTGCTGAAAGCAGATGCATCAAGACAAATGGGCTCATTTTGGGTTTTCAGTTTTGTAATTATTTTAGGGTTTTACTTTACAGACACATTGCCAATAGTTGGCAAAATCTGAAATTTAGATTCGCCTACCTCAAAACACTAAAACTACAAATAATTAGTAGACACAACATTAAACCTCTGGACTCCCCAAATAATGGTAAAGGCCTAATGTTCCAATCATGAAAAATAAATAAATAAATTGCACATATTTTGGATTCCATAATATTGCAACTAATAAATGAAAAATTGGCTTGAAATAACTTTTCCATAGTTTTGAAGTTTGAGAAGTCCAGCAAGCTATCAAATTACAAATCATGTAACCAAAACAAATTGTGACAAACAGTGATTCAAATGTGATATAGGAGAATCTCTCAAACACTGCCAGGTCTTTAAACAGTTAATAACATGAAATAGATGAGAGGAAGATGGGAAGCATAAGAGCTACATAATGTTATTGAAGCAATGACATGTGAACTAGAAATCAACAAAAAGGAATTTAACAAATCAAAACAATACAACATTCTAGTTATCAAAAATGCAACCAACATCCAAAATAGCTTCTGAATTTTTCAGCCTCCCAAGGAAACATACAGATATGTTGCCAAGTATCTATCAACATATTCAAAAAAACATCTCAAGATTAACAACAAGATTGAAGTAACATGTATAAGATTACCTCCGACAGTGCACCCGCCAATACAACCGCCATGCTCACTGCTTCTTTTTAATCTTAGATTTAGAAGGGATTTTCCCATATGCCACAAGCCTTGACTGTGATAATTTGAATTGGGCTTGACGGCGTCTTGTCTTGCTTCGCTTGGATGGCTTGCTCAAATCATCATTTGAATTCTCCGGTGGTGCTTTCCGATGTTCGGCTGCACCAGTCTTCTGGCTCTTCAACTCTTCTTGAAGAACCAGCTTATTCTTCTGTTTTACGTTTTGAATCTTACTTTTAGGAACCTTCCATTCCTTCTCCCTATAAGGAGCCAGCTTCTTCAAAGAAACATATTGATTCAGTTCTTTGTCATCCATTGCTAAGATCTCCTGAGCGCTTAGTCCAAACTTTTGAGGATTTACAGGCTTGTACTTGAACCTTGTTTTTAGGTCCTCTATGGTATCCTCATAGTCCAACTTATAGTACTCCTCCAACTCCTTATCTAGAACCTCCTTCTCAAGAGCGGACATTTTAGCCTTTTTCTTCCTCTTACCATCTTCCGGCACTGATTCTTCTCCTCCTATTTGTTCATTATTACTTCCACTCTCTGCCTTGCGTTTTAAAACTCTTTCTCTCGCAGCTACAAACCCATCACCAGACCCGGACCAACCTTTTGGAAGACCAAGCAACTCGTCTTCTTTATCGAAATCTGGTTTCTCAGCTTCACTGTCATCTTCACTCCCAAACTCAGGATCAGCGTCATTTGCCTCATAGTAATCATCATCAAATGCTTCCTTCATCTTTCTATCATAATCCTCAGGATCAAATTCCTTCTCAAGATCATCCACATCCAACAGGATTGACCTGTCTTCACCGATCCCCGCAGTCTCCCTAATCTTTCTTAGCTTCTCATTCATCTCCTTCTTCTTCACATTCTTCAAGCGTTTCAGCTCCTCCTTCCTCTCTAACTCCGCTTGCGCCATTCTCTCCTCCTTGCTCTTCCTCTGCGCTTTGCGTGCATTCTCCTTCTTCCTCACCGAACCCTCCACAAACCTCGCGTGACCCAACACCCTATCCCCTGCTTTCTCCTCGAACCTAAAGTTGAACTCCCTCTCGTAATCCTCCTGCTTCTCAACCTCTTCCTCATCATCCGAAATACCAAACTCATCATCAACCAATGCTTTCTCACCATTACTCTCATCAACCCACATCTTCTTCCTAAAAAAGTCTTTCAGATACCTCTCATTCTCATCCAATTTATCATCCTCCCCAAAATACTCATCCACCTTGTTCAGCAACTCAGCACCAACACCATCATCACTGTCATTATCATCTACATTGCCCTCGACCTCTTTCTCCTTCAACAACTCTCCCTCATCATCATCATCATCATCCACCGCATCCAAAAACGCCTTCTTTAATTCCTCTTGCTCATCTACATAGCTCTTCACTCTCACTCTCTCATTCTCTTCCTCCTTTTCCTCAAACTCAGGACCCTCTTCAATTAAAAGCTTCGCAGTAACATCTTTCAAATACATGGGCTTTTCTTTCTTTCGACCTAAACCCTCTTCTCCTTCCTCGCTCTCCTCTTCGGATTCGGACCCAAATAACTTAGCATCTTTGTTTTCGAGAACTGGGTCTTTGTTTCTAACCTTAATTAAAGCATCAAAGAAGCTCAAATCGTCTTTCGTACCTGAATCGAAATCTTCGGCCGACGATTCGTCGGTGTCGCTATCGCCGTCCGATGCTTCTCCAGCGAGGCCTTTCTTCTTCAGCTCTTCGAGCCTCTGCAAATCCTCTCGCTTCTTGTTGTGCTCGTATCGGCGAGCGAACTCTTTGTCGATTTCGATCTTGGAGATCTTTCCGACGTCATCGTCGGAGCTATTGCCGTCGTCGAACAGCTTCATAAGGATGTGATTTGTTGTTTTTCAATTGAATGGTGTTAGTGGATCGAAGAGAGAGCTCATAGAGTTGATTTTAGGTTTGGAAGCTAAAAATTCAGAGGACCCGAGTTAGGGTTTCTGTTTAGCGCCTGTGTATGAGCTGACGAGAACAAGAACGACCTGGGCAGGCCCATTCTCTCTAGCAAGGCCTGGGCAGGTCCAAATTGAAACCCAACTACATATGTTTTGGTGTTCGCTAATTATTTTAAGGGCAATTCACACAAAACCCCGAACATTTCAGAATTTAATTACCAAATTTTCTAATATTTTAATCAAATATTTTACTTCAATTAATTTTCATGTCATATTGACTTAAATACCTCTCACATAAATTATAATTTCACCCCTCTTATTTGAACATATTACACTTTTTCTCTTTTTGTTTGAATAATTACATTTTCCCCATCTATAAAAAAATATATATATAAAAATCAAAATATATATTTAAATTCGAAAATATATATATATAATTTGAAACAAATATATAAATTTTGAAATATATATATATAATTCATAAAAATATATTAAAATTTGAAAATATATATATATAATTCGAAAAAATATATAAATTTTGCAATATATATATAATTCAAAATAAATATATAAAATTTTAAAAAAAAATATATAAAATTAAAAAAAATTATATAAAATTTAGAAAAAAATATATAAATTCTAAATATATATATATATATATATATATATATAATTCATAAATAATATATTAAATTTCGAAAATATATATATAATTCAAAACAAATATATAAAATTTGAAAAAAATATATAACATTCAGAATATATATATAAATTTGAAAAAATATATATATTTCAAAAATGAATTTTATTTAATTATGTCACCACGTGAGTGGCACGTGACAGGGTGTATGATTTGGACCAAGCACGTAAGGTTGAATGAGGACCCATGTCATGTTGTATACTTAAATATTTAATTTTGATTCTATCGTTTTAAATGGACAAAAAATTAAAGGAAAAAGAGGTAAATGTGTGAAAGTTGGACAAGAAGAAGTTGGATAGGGTAAGATGGTGAGTTGATTGTTTGTCTCTTCTTAGATACTAGCATCATCATTTTCTTTTTCTCTCTTTTCTATTTTTTATGGGGGTAAATTTATATATGTTTTTCGAAATTATATATTTTTTTCAAAATTTATATATTTTTTCGAATTATATATATATTTTTTGAAATTTAATATATATTTATTCAAAATTTAATATATATTTTTTCGAAATTTAATATATTATTTATGAATTATATATATATTTTTAATTTTATAAATTTGTTTCGAATTATATATAATTTTTTTTGAATTTATATCTATTTTCCAAATTTTATATAGTTTTTATAATTTTATATATATTTTTTGAATTATATATATATTTGAAAATTTATATATTTGTTTCGAAATATATATATATTTTTTTGAATTACATAAAAAAAAATTCAAATTTTATATATTTGTTCAAATTTTAAATATTTTTTTATAGAGGGGGGAAAGTGTAATTATTCAAACATGAGGGGGGAAAGTATAATACATCCAAAAAAGAGAGGTGAAATTGTAATTTATGTGAGGGGCATTTAAGTCATTTTGACATAAAAATTTGCTGGAGGGGGGTATTTAATTAAAATCTGAAATGTTAGAGGATTTGACGAACAACTGGGGATTTGGTGATTAAATCCTGAAACCTCAGGAAATTTTGTGTAAATTACCCTTATTTTAATTTATAATTTTGTATATATATATATATATAGTGAATTTAATTTTAATTTGTATATTGGTGCATTTCATTTTGGGCAATACTTGCTATGTAAGTAGGAGACTCCTCCTTACATCCTAAGCCCAATAAAAAACATACAGATGGCTATAAAAATAAATAAAATTTAATAGATTATATTACCAAATCTTTTCTATCCATTTCTCACGCGCCCCTCTCTCCTCTCCCTACTTTTTTTTCTTTGGAAACTGAATTTTGAATTCTTCATACGCCCCATCAGTGCCATCACAACCCAAGAACTTAATCGTCCTGGGTGATGTGCAACGAAAAAGATGGGATCCTGTGGTGAGCCGTCCTAGCCTTACTGCAACAAACATTATGATCCCCATCACAATGTGTGTGTATTGTGTGTTTATTTTGGTGGGTGAGTGCTAGCAATTATTATGTTGTGACCAGTCCCGTCCTAACTGAAAGATAGATTATTGTTCCTTCACACTCTTTATTTGTTAGGGTGGGTGGCAAAGTTGTTTTCAACTTCATCATAAGAGAATTTCCATCAAATATTGAACGAAGAAAGAATTTATGTAAAGAAAGGTTATTATCATAAAATCCCCTATGATTTTCAAATTGTTCAAAAAATTTCTAATGGTTTCAAAATACCCCCTATAATTTTCAATTTAATCAAATACTCATATGCCCTCTATAAGATTACGAAAATATCATTTAAAACTTTAATTTAAATCCCAATTAAACTTTAATTCTTTCCATTTATCTTAATTAAACTCTAATTCCTTTCATTTATCACTAATCAACTTTCTCTTACCCATTTACTCCAAAACTCTAATTCCTTCAATTTATCACAAACCTCCTTTCAATTTAAATCCCAATTTTAACCCAATTCAACTCTAATTCATTTTATTTATCATAAACCTACTTTCAATTTAAATCTCAATTTCAACACAATTTTAATTTATAATTATATATAATTTTATATATATATATCTATATCACTATATATAATCATATATATTTACTTATTTATACATATATAATTATATATACGTACATATATATATATACAATAATATATACGTAAAAATATATATATTATTCACATAAATATATATATAAATTGAAATTGAGATTTAAATTGAAAGGGGATTTGTGATAAATGGAAGGAATTATAGTTGAATTGGGTTGAAATTGGGATTTATATTGAAAGTGAATTTGTGATAAATGAAAGGAATTAGAGTTTTGGAGTAAATGGGTGAGAGAAAGTGGGTTTGTGATAAATATAAGGAATTATAGTTTAATTGGAATAAATAGAAGGAATTAGAGTTTAATATAGATTTTAATTGAACCAATTAGAGTTTTGGAGGGTATTTTCATAATTTTATAGAGGGCATGGTGTATTTGATTAAATTGAAAATCATAGGGGGGTTTGAAACCACAGGTTGAACAATTTGAAAATGATAGGGGATTTTCTGATAATAACCCTTAAAGAAATAAGAAGCGTAAAATAAGCACAAAGATTATGTATTGGAATCATTCCACCTTTGTGGATTTTGTAATATTGCATTCTTGGACTGAATTGAAATCAATCAATTGATTGAATAATGATAACAACACAAACTCTAAATTAATGGCTTCGAGTATGTTGCACAAAGATTTAAGTTTCGACACCTACGAATTGGTCTGGTTCAATTCTTGGTGGTTGTGACACCCCCAAATTTCCATGCATAGGTTGGTCAGGCCCATACAGAGAAAACTAGGAGCATCAGTAATTGATAACATAAGCACATAATAGAAGACATAAAATAGAAATATAATAATAACAACAATAACAAAATAAGGATACAACTTATACATGAAGAAGACCACTCCCAATACATCCTTAAATAAAATAAGTCCCACACAGTACAACTTGGAAATCCCATAAACATGGACCCCTAGAAACACACTTATAAGAAATACAACATATGACATTTATCGGATCCTACCCTGGAGTGGAAGGAAAATATGATAGAACCGGACGGATAGATATGAAGTCCTCAACCCTGCTGGTGAAACTGTCGAGGACCTGAAACAACAAAAATGTGGGTTAAACCCACGAGCAAGTACAACTCTACATGATCCCAAGCAGAGTACCAAAATCCATCCCCTTTCCTAGTGACACCTAATCCCAAAATTATTATAAAATAATAATATATTTAACTATAAATATAGTCACTAATATACCACCATTTAATATAATTATGTTTATAAATTTCTTACATTAATCTGATTTTTCCATACAACATCCAATCCATGCCCTACCATAACCACGTACCCGACAACTCACCCATGCCGTGACAACTCACCCATGTCCCGTGGTACTAGTTAGACTGCAGTAATAGTCAGCCTCCTTGTGGTTCCTTATAAATTTCCAAAACATAGTCATTTAATTTAAATCTTATGATTTTACGAATTTAATAATTCACTTGTAATCTTTAATCGGGAACGTATAACAATTTATAAGGTCAAGTCTGGGGGGTCCAGGGGGGGCGGCGCGACCATTACCTGAGCGCCCCCCTGGCGGGGTCTGGGGCAGCGTCCAGCGCCAAGGTATACGGTATTTTATACGGTCGAAACTATTCATTTATACGGTCGAAAATACGTAATCTAGTATAATTCGTGATACACATAATAACAATATAAATCAATGTCCAGAGTCTGATAACAAAGAAAATAGAGAAAAACAATTACATAAATATGCAATATTTTTCTAATAACAGTTTTGAAATCTTTGTCAACATTGAAACCTAAAATATTTATGTATTCAGATATTTATACTAAGTTCCAACCATATACACATCATCAGAATCATACCAACAAGACACATAACCACGAATCCATACATGTATATCTACACATGGTAAAAACAGATTTGTATGTATAGCTAGATATAAACATAGTCTCATGCATATATCAATATATCACCACAAATCTCTATATATATACAAGATCTGTACATATATGTATAACAAGAATATAAATCATCATATATATATATGAATATAAATATACTCTAACAGATTTGTACATATATGTCTATATAAGTCTACTAATCTCTACCTATATGCAAGATCTGTACATATGATCATGGATCTATACATATACATATAAACAGAATATATATCATCACATAAATAAACATGAATATGAACATACTCTAACAGATCTATACATATATGCCTATATAGATCCACGAATCTCTACATGTATACAAGATCTATATATATACTTACGGATCTATACATATATGTACAAATAGAATATATAAGTCACATAAATATGAATATACTCTAACAAATCTATACATATATGCCTATATAGATCCACGAATCTCTACATGTATACAAGATCTATATATATATTTACGGATCTATACATATATGTATAAATAGAATATATAAGTCACATAAATAAACATGAATATGAATATACTCTAATAGATCTATACATATATGCCTATATAGATCCACGAATCTCTACATATATACAAGATCTATATATATACCTACGGATCTATACATATATGTATAAATAGAATATATATAAGTCATATATGAACATGATTTACACATATATATACATATATGAAAAATATTATTTAGCAGATTATAGATGCACAAAGTAAAGGCTACGAAATTTTAGTACAAAGAGGAAGAGTAGAATATATGTCTTGCCTGTAATGTAGAGCTGAATCCACCACAAGTATAGATCCAAACCAATTCTAAGCTCTCAACCTCTCAACCCTCACAATTTCGGGTATAATTGATGAAGAAGAAGAAGTAGTAGAATAAATGAGATGGGGACTAGATCTGAAGTTAAGGATGCTTATATAGAAGATGTTAGGGTTAGGGAAATGTCCAAACTAACCTTGTATTATGCATAAATCACCAAACTGCCCAAACACTAATAACAACCTTGCCCCCCTTCAGATCACAAATTTCATTATAACCTACTAGAGTTAAAAAGACTAAGATAGCCTCATTCAATAATTTAAACACCCAATATGCCATCCAAAATAATTAAGGGAATAAATATCCATTAAATACGGGGTATTACAGTGGTGATGGAAGCCTTTAAAGAATTTACGACTAGGTTTTCGAAAGGATATAAAGGAGAAGAGAGGGGCACGTAACAGAGAATAATCTATTAGTTTTTACTTTATTTTTATAACCACGTGTATGTTTTTTATTGGGCCACCTAGGATGCAATGAGAAGTTACTACTTATCATTTTCCCATTTTATCATGAGTTAGTTAAATCGACAACGAGTCCACCATTACTCGGGAATCTCTGCTAAATAGTTTAATCTAATAAATTTTTAACTATACTGAAATTTCTTAGACGGTGGTGAAAATAGCCGAGAGGGGGGGGGAGGGGGGGTGAATAGGTTTTTTGTGGATTTATTGACAAATTAATATTTAATTGCGAAAAATTCAATTTTAATCCAATCACAAAACCCTAATTCTCAAACCACATCATTCAAGCAATATCAAACAAACATCAATGTAGTGCAGAAAATAAATCAAGAGACGACACAAAAAATTATATATGGAAAAACCAAGGAAAAAACCACGGGTACACTCGGGTACCGATGCACTATGAATCAACAAGTACAGACTCTATGAGAGTTTTAGACTTATAATCACTCCTGATATGTCTTCCTCTATTCGCGATCTGAAACCCTTGAATCACTTGTACTTCACGAAGCACGCTTGCTCCGTCAGACATTATAAGAGACTCACAAATCATGTCTGATTTGCCTTTCTCTACTCACAGTCTGAAATCCTCGAATCGCTTCGTACACGGAGGGATCAAAACAACCTCGTTGTAATGGACGATGTGATGATTTTTCGGCAATCACTCATCCAATCGTGCATAAAAAACTTCGGTGTAGAAGTGCGATTGGAGA